>JAZAYU010001239.1:0-69851 GCA_038501625.1 Corbicula japonica | reverse complement strand
TCGATAACTACCATGAGATATTGTCCATCAGGAAATGGTCCACAAAAGTCAATGCTAGCTTCTTCAAAAGCATGATTCGGCATTTTACTCATTTTCAGAGGTTCCGGTACATTGTTGTTCACCGAAGCTAAGCATGGTATGCAACTTTTGCATGTTTCTTCTACCATTTTGTCTATGCCTGGGAAATACACTTTTTCGCGTACAGTGTAATAGCTGTTTGGTGCGAACTATGCCTTGATGTCCTTCATGCGCGATAGCAACAACTTGTCTTTGTAAGCTTTTTGGAATGACAAGCTTAGTTTTGTGTAACAGAACTTCACCACTTTCTGTTTGTACGATAGTAAGTTCATTGTTGCACCTTGAAAATGTGTCTACAGTACTGTTTTTGTACGATTGATTCCATGTGTCATTTTTCAGATTTTCAATCACTGTTTGTAGATCAGGGTCTTTCTGTGTTTCCTGGATGATTTCACTAAGATTCATGGATTTCGGAACGTTGTTAAAAACAAGATGACAGACAAATTCTTCCGCGATTTCTGAGAATTGGTTGTCTGTGTTGCCTTTATCCGGATGTCTAGATATGTAGTCGGACATGTTGCTCTCTCCTTTGCGATACATCACGGTAAAGTTGTATGCTTGTAGTCGTAATTTCCATCTTTAAATTCTTGCAGGCGGTTTTGATTTTGGATTGTTGTAGATTGTTTCAAGTGCTTTGTGATCTGTTATTAATTCAAAGGAATGTCCAAATAAATAAAGATGAAAATGTTCGATTGACCAAACAATTGCGAGAGCTTCTCTTTCTGTTTGTGAGTAGCGTTTTTCCACGTCATAAGAGATTTGCTTGCGTAGGCAACTACTTTTCCTTCTTGCAACATAACTGAGCCAAGACCAACCGGTGATGCGTCTACAACAAGTTGCGTTTTCTTGTGTGGATCGAAGTACGTCATAACAACGTCGCTGCTTAGGTCATTTTTCAGTTTGTCGAATGCTTTCTGTTGTTCAAGATTCCACTGCCGTACAACATTTTTCTTTGTCAGCTGTCTAAGCGGTTCTGTTGTTGTGGAGTAATCGGGTATAAACCTTGACACGTAATTGGTCATTGCTAGAAAGTTTCTAATTTCTGAAACATTTGTTGGTGGTGGTGTGTTCTTAATGGTTTCACATTTCTTTGGGTCAGCTGAGAGACCTGCTTCACTGAAAATATATCCGAAAAATTCAAGTTTTGTATTGTTGAATTCACATTTTGACTTGTTTAGAGTTAAATTTTTCTCCTGGAGTCGTTTCAGAGTTGCTTCTATACGAATATCATGTTCCTGTTGTGTTTACCGAACACTATTATATCATCGCTGATATTTCGTACACCGTCGAGACCTTCTAGGGCTGTTTGCAACGTGTTCTGAAAGATTTCAGCGCTACAATTTATTCCAAAACTCAGCCTTTTGTATCTTCTTAAACCGACGTGTGTTGTGAAGGTTGTGATATTCCGCGAACTTTCGGACAGCTCAAGTTGATGGTAACCTTGATTCAAGTCAAGTTTCGAAAACACCGTGGAGCCGTTCAGGTCAACAATCATTTCATCAACTGTTGGAATAATATGCCGTGTGCGTTTTATAGCTTGATTTGGCAACCTCATATCAACACATATGCGAATTTCATTTGTTTTGCTTTTGGGTTTTGGCGCGACCACTATTGGCGATACCCAGTCTGTCGGTCCATTTACTTTTTCAATAATGTCTAAATCCTCAATACGTTTCAATTCCTTTTCAACTTTTTCACGTATGTGAAACGGAATTCTTCTATGTGGCTGTGACTGGTTGAATATTTGTGTCCAGATGCAAGTCTATTTTAGTGTCCTTCAATTTCCCAATACCTGTAAATACTGATGTATAGGTTCTGCAGAGTTCCTCAGCCTTGCTTTGTTTTAATGAATAAATTTCAGGAATTACTTGCAAATCAACTGATGTTTTGTAAGACAATAAGTTGCCACTGTTTCCCTTTGAAACATACATTACTGCCGTTGTTATTTTATTTTTTGTTTCAATTTCTGCTAGAAATTTTCCTAACAAGTTGACTGAAAATGATGCGCCATATGCATACACTCGTGTATCTGATTTACTTAGCTTTGGTTGCACTTTCATTTTTCTGTACGTATTTTCATCCAGAACATTAATAGATGAGCCAGTGTCGATAAGAATCTTCATGGGATGCCCATTGATTTGCACTCTGATTGTTGGTCTACTCGCGACTGAATTCATTGAATTTGAGTTGATTTTCTCACTGGTTAATCCAAATGTGTGTGATAATTTTGAGTCACTGTCTTCAGAAAAACTGTCACTAGAATAATCCTCTATGTTATGAATTTGCTTTTGTCTTTTCTTAGCACGACATACACTTGCAAAGTGATTCTGTTTATGACAATAGTTGCATGTCTTCCCTTCTGCGGGACACTTAGTTCCATTTGAATGAGGATATTCATAGCCACAATTTCTGCATGTTTTTGATTTCTGTTTGTGCGATTTGTCAACATTGTTTTTCATTTTTGATTTGTTTTGCGCCGTTTTTCTTCTGTGTCTGATTGCATTTGTGTCAGATGTTGAGCCGTTTTCGATTTCTGAAGCGTGTTTGTCGGACAACTCAAGAGACCGAGCCTCTTTAACGAGTTCATCAAGAGACAGTTCTTGGCGAAGAGCTTTCCGTCTAAGCCGTGTTGAGCTGCAGCCTTGGATAATTTGTGACTTGATTTCTCTGTCATTGTCAACAAATTCACAATTTTCAGACAGCTTACGTAGCCTCGTGTGAAAAGTGTCGATGTTTTCACCATGTTCTTGTTTTGCTTGGCGAAACTTATACACTTCATATTCTTTGCACTTCTTAGGAGCAAAGTATTCTGTAAGTTTGGCGATGGCTGTGTCGTAGTCGTCTCCTGTTTCCGGTAGGGTGTCAAATACATCATTGACTTCTTCACCCGCATAGTGTAGCAATAAAGCACGTTTTCGTTTTGTGTTCTTTATGTCCATGTCCACTAATAGATTTTCTAGTCTGCTTGACCACTTTTTCCAGCGTGCGTCAACTGCAGGTTCGTAAATACTAAAGCTGGGGGAAAACTGGAAGTCCTGTAGCCATTTTGAGTATCCGCGAATAATCAATGTTATTGATTAGTCACTCACAAAATGTCAAAATTATTCCAAAAATTTATTCAATTGTTAAATTTTCCATCCACTTGTTTGTATTCCATTTTAGATCCGTTTTATTCTCGTCGCCATTGTAAAGTTTATATGTTGTGTTGTAATAAAGAACTAAACGAGCTTTTTAAATACAGGTGTTTATTATTGTACTGCTACATGTATACTCTTCTGCATGATACTATCTAAGAGAACTAAAGGGATAGCTAATTATATATTCACATAGAGGCGTGTCTTATAATCAATGATTGGCACTACACTACAAGCATGTGATATTTTTGTAGTATTTTCATCAATTTGTCATTTTATTCTGCTCTTCCAAAAAGTTAAATAATGTAAATACATCTTCTTAGAAATACAGTGACAAAATGTAATGTTTGTGAGTGTTGCTTAAGTGTTCTAGTTGTTGTTTATTAGAGGAAATGGCAAATGCATTTAAAACAACATGTACATGTAGATAGGCTACAACCTAGTTTTTTCATTTGTGTTAACTCTACTCCATGGATACAGCTTCCATGTGTGACCAGTGTAAATCCAGATCAGTCTGAACATTTGTACAGTCTGATCCAGATCAAGATCAGTCTTTTAAATTCATTCAGGTTATTTCTGACCAAGACAAGAACAATGTAGATTCTGATTAGACTTCACTTTATTGGAGGCTGATCTGGATCTTAACTGGTGACCCATGGGATATCAGCCATAATCTATGGAGTAGAAGGTTAAATTATATGCTAAACCAATAGCCAAGAGCTGGATTAGATGGGCATTCTAACATGGTTATTTTATTTCATTGATCTGAGGTGGACTTCGAATGTTTAGAGGTGTGTCTTACAGTAATATATAAACTAGATTAATTCACTTACACTGTAGACACTGATCAGAATGCATGAAGGCCTAGGGTGATCTAGGTCTACACTGGTTGCAAGTATGGTAGATTTCCCTGCTCAGCACTTAAAGGGTATTTTAGATTAATATTGTAGCTTTTGGCATTACTTGTACTCCATGGATTATCTCTTGTACAACCATTGTAGATCCAGATCCGCCTGTCTCTCCATGCAGTCTGATCAAAATCTACACTGGCTGCTTTTAGATTCATTAAAACATGATATTGAGGGTTTGGTCCAAAACTGGATTATATCCTCCATATTATTTTACAAGATAGACCGGTTTTGCAACACCTGACCAAGAGCCAGCGTTGCTCTTGTGATAAAAGGGTTTCCATGGTTTAAATAGTTAAAATTTTCAGCTGTTTCATTTTATTTCAAATTAGAATGGGGTTTTATAAAAATAAAAGGGCTTTTCTGGACTCTAAGCAAATCAAATGGCAGCCGTTCCACTAAAAAATATTTAGGTCATATGGTCAGTTTCGCTAGAGGAAATCCCTACCCCAACCATTAAGTGAAGACCACTTGTTACAGCTGAAGCACCATGTACAATGTATGTCTATAAATATTATATTGTATTAACAACTTATATATTTATAATTGTAGAATTTGTAGAGGAAGAAAATGTTTATTATTGTTGAATTGCAGTTTATAACTTGGTCCACTTATAGAAATATAGAGTTATACTGTCTTCTACTTAAATGAAAACTCACTGGGTTATTCTCA
Source organism: Corbicula japonica (assembly GCA_038501625.1). Taxonomy (NCBI): domain Eukaryota; kingdom Metazoa; phylum Mollusca; class Bivalvia; order Venerida; family Cyrenidae; genus Corbicula; species Corbicula japonica. The sequence goes on along the minus strand of JAZAYU010001239.1, from coordinate 65,059 downwards.
ACAACAAAAACACCAAATTTTATTCCAACATTGTCCCATGCGAGGTTTTACAACATTTAAAAGCTGCCCAGAGTTTTCATTATTCCATTTCTTCATGTCTCAGAATGCAGCTGTGCTCAAGGTTATAAAACTGAGCCTGGAAACCAGTCTCAAATCTCAAGCATCTGTTTGGCTGAAATGGCGACTGGACTGAATTTAGTTTTATGATCTCGGGCACTGATTTTGTTTGCTAAGCTTTGTATTTTTAAGTGTTAAATGTTTGTCAACCCTGTACTCCATAGATATGACTTTTTTTAACCCAGGCTAACTGTAGATCTAGGTCAGCCATCTGATAATTTTTAGATTTCTTTGATTATTTGTGACCAAGAAGCAAACAGTTAAGATCCAGATTGTTTGGCAGCTGATATGGATATACATAGGTCACCCAAGTGATAAAAGGCATATCTGAGGAGTAAATTGTTAAATATGTGCGCATTTTGTGTAGATATGCATGCCCATATTGCTTTAATTGTCCCGATGTTTGCTGTGCGTAAAAAAATGCGCTTGCATGAAGTTATAAAAATACCTCCAAATGTTAGTGTGATCATAAATTTTACCATTTAAATCATATACGAGATTCATTCTATGGGTGACCAGTGTAGAGCCAGAACAAACCGGCACATCTTTGCCTTCTAATCAGATTCTACACTGTTCACTTTTAGATTCATACGGTTATTTCTGATCAAGAAGGGAACAGTGCAGATCCAGATCAGATGGAACTGTGCCCAAGGTTATAAAACTGAGCATGGAAACCAGTCTCAAATCTCAAGCATCTGATTGGCTGAAATGGCGACCAGTCACCATTTCAGCCAATCAGATGCTTGAGATTTGAGACTGGTTTCCATGCTCAGTTTTATAACCTTGGGCACTGATGTTCCAGTTGATCTGGATCTACAGTGGTCATGCATGTGATAAAATCCGCACATATGAAGTTAAGTGTTAATCATTCTTTTTTCAAAAGCCATATTTGATCTCGGATATTTTTCTAAGTTTTGTTCTTAATATGCTCACCATTTTGTTATATTTGGTTATATTTTCTTTTCAGGCTGGCCCCTATTTCAAAAGTATCGTATTTTAATTTTAGAAATTCCGGATTTGGTGTATAGAATGTTTTGCTTATTTATTACTAAAACGTTTAAAATTATTTTTTTGTTAATTGTGACTTGCATTGCTTTAAAAAATGTATTGAATATCTTCTGTGGGAAAATTTATATTTGCAAAATTTAATTTAATGGTACGACAGTTTTTCATTTTCACTAATCATTTTATCTTTTGGTTAGTTGATATAATTGAATATATAAAGAACATTTTTGCCTATTAGAGCTGAATATTTTGCAATAATTGATTAATTGTTAAACTTTATTCTGTAAGAAAACCAACAAAGTAAACAAGTTTAAGCAATGTTTTGATGTTGAGCGATTTGTAACACATTATGACAGAAGGAGGCTAATTAACTTTGTTTGTGTAGATCCTAATCAAATTTCAGAGTTACACTGTCCAAACAGGATCTAATTTTTTTTCAGGATGCATTAAGAATAAATGGTGAACGGTGTTGACCCATATCAGTTATTTTTAATGATTTATTAACCAGAATAATTTAGCTACTTTGCTAAAAAAAATTCAATTTTGACCCTTGTTGGTTTAAAGTACAGGAATGGGGTCTCATTTGAGGCGCCTCATGGAAAAGGTGTCTGCGTGAAATTATTGAAATAGCATCAGATCATTTAACAGACAAGTTTTCTTTTATGCATTTCGCAGTAAAGATTAAACTATTTATTTTAATAGTAACAACTTAGCATACCGTGTTTCATTTAAATGGAAGTTTGACTGAATAACTGCATCGTAAATAGCATTTATGAGTGGGGGACAAAACAAACAAGCTTTCATATCATTCGGTTATATATGGAAAATTAGACTTCTTAGCCTACTTACTTTATTATTGAATTCTGAATAGTTTGTGTTTTTTTTTGTAAATAATGCGTTTGATCTGTTATCAAATACAAAGCTGATTTTGAATAAACAGCACATCTTTAAATATATTATATAAAGCATATGTTTTATCTTTTGATGTGCCTTTTGAACACATTAAATGATAAAATGTATTTGCTATTGAATGGGTATCTTTTAATTTTTGGCAGATCTAGCATTTAATTTAAATAGGTCTTTTCATTATGCTGACAAAAAATCATCAGAAGTTGGATGTTTTTCAAATATTAACATAGTAAGTTATATCAGAAATAGAAATAAACATTGTTTACCATTTCCTCCATATACACGTTTTTATGCTTGTGTGACCAGTGTAGATCCAGATCAGCTAGCACATTTGTGCTGTCTGATCAGGAACTGCACTTGTGGCATTTTGGTCAGATATAACTTACGAAATCATAAAGCAAACAGTGTAAATCCTGATCTGATGGCACGGATGTGCTGGCTGATCTGGGTCTACACTGTTCACCTATGCCATAAAGGTGTGTCTATGGAGGAAAGAGTGAATTGTAATGTCAGTGTTACAAATGTGATTGCCAATATTCATAAATAGAACAGGAAGGACTGTTAATACTTATACAATGTTCTCCTTTAGAATAAAGGTGGAACCTATATTTATGTTTGTTTTTTTTATTTTAACCCTTCACTCCATGGGTATGCCTTTTATCACATAAGCAACCAGTCTAGATCCAGATCAGCAGGTACATCCCTGCAATTTAATCTGGATCAACACTATTCACCTCTTTGGTCAGAAATAAGATATCATAATTATCATGATCTATTTTTAGCTCACTGATATCCCTATTTGATATCCCAGTCATGCTTAGCGGATGGGTGGGGGTGATAGGATGACCAGATATAACTTTTTTTAGGGGTCAGTAGGTACTTTTGGGTTTCAGCAGTGCCTATGCAATTTTTCTATGCAATTCTGAGTGAATTTAGGCTGTTTCGAAATTTAATAATTTTTCACGAAAATTACACAGGTATGCACAGGTATGCAGTCATGAAAAATATGTGATTTTGATCAAAATCACAGTGTCCAAATTCTGGCCGGAAGGTGACCCATTTTCAAGCTGGTGTAACCCTGATCATTAAAAGGTATCAATTGGCCTAGTTTTGAGCTATATGATATCCCAGTCATGCTTAGTGGATGGGTGGGGATGTTGGGATGACCGGATTGAACAGTTTTTATGGGTCAGTAGGTACTTTTTGGTGGTCTGACAGGAATGCTTTGCAGTGTTTCTATACAATAGTGAGTTTAGGCAGTCGAAATATTATGATTTTTTTTGTTGCGAAAATTCCACATGCACACGGTATGAAAAAAAATGTGACTGAGTTAAATTTCAGGGTGAAGAATTCTGGCCGGTTGGTGACCCATTTTCAAGCTGGTGTCACCCTGATCACGAAATGTATCACATGACCTAATGTTGTGCTCACTGATATTCCTATATGATAACCCAGTCATGCATAGTGGATGGGTGTGGGTGTTGGGATGATCGGTTTGAACATTCCTTTGACACCATGTAAATCATTGAAATTAATTTACCCATAATCTGGAGTAGTCCAAAATCTTTAATAATAATGTACTGTGTAAAATAAAACTATAACAAGATCATTTTTGCATTCTTTTGATTGAACTGATTAAATTCTAGGTAACTATGTCAAAGGCGACATAAATACTTCTGAACAACATACAACCCAACAAGGTTTGATCTGATTTTCTGCTGACTGCTTAGACAATATCTGGATTTCTTTCCAAAAAAGTTAAGGGAGGCCACTTGATTAATTAGTCGACAGCACTTTACAATGTTACGACCTGATTTCAAATTGCTAATGCAAATTGCTTTGAACTCACATAAATAGGTTGGTCCGGTGTCCTAGGTATAGTTCGATTTTGACCCGTGAGCTGTGACCTTTCGGACAAGTCCACTGTTTTAATACTAAATAGGTAAAGTGCGTCAATTTAAAGATTTACTATTAAATTAATTAACTTATACGACATTAAAACCTTTCAACGCGGCGGATTTTCAGGCACGACGCAATAGCTCAGTGGATTAGGATCTCGGGTTATGATGCAATACACTGCAAGTTCGAATCCGGTAACGGCAACTTTTTTTTATTTTTGTCTTTTATTTGCTTTTCAATATTTTAATTTTGTTCATATGGTATTTTTTGAGTTTTTTTTTTGTTTGTAGTTATTGAAACCTTCATTGCATTCTCTTTTTTTACTAACCTACTTCAAAACCATTTAATAAAATGTTTGGCATCCTCCAATTTGGTGTCTCCATTCATATATTGAAAAAAATGACATAAAAACAAAGAAAAAAATACATCCACTTGTGGGATTCGAACACACAAAACTTATGCCATATTATCATAAATCAGAAGCGTTACTGCCCCGGCCAGGAAGAACTTTATTACAGGGCTGTTCATTTTTTACAATTTGAGCTATGATGGGAACATCTAACTTGAAGTTCCCTATTTTGTGGAATATTCCAAAATTCTATAAATACAAAAGTACATTCACGGCTCAATGCGTAAAATCGGACTATATCATGTTTAGTTAACCCTTAACGCTGTGGAGTATGGCATTTCTTGTATTATTAGCGAACAGTAATTATCTATATCAACATGCACATCCATACAATCTGATCAGGATATGCACTGTTCAATTCTTGGTCAAAAATAACGTAATGAATCTAAAAGTGAACAGCAAAGATCCTGACCATGCTATGGATGGACAGGCTGACCTCTGATTATCACCAAACTTGCTTATAATAAGTCCCGTTAGGTCCAAGGACTTGTATGATATTATCTGGAATTTTCGTGAAAATTCAAATTTCAGTATTTGGAAGAAAACATTCCATGGCTTGAAAAAATTAAGGCCCTGTCACACTAAAGCGCGTTTCCACTACGTTGCCACGGCGTTGTTTAATTTTCCAGAACGGCGTGAGATCGCAAGAAAAATATGATATTTTTGTGAGGATGGAGATGTCACGGCGTCCTCACTGCGACGAAAGCGTTGCTACGGAGCTCACTTGGCGTTCTATCGCGTTCTTACGGAGTTCTTGTTGGCGATTGCCTGCACTGTAACGGTGCTTTCACGGCGCTCTTGCGGCGCTTCACTGCGTGCATAGCGCTTTCATGGCGATCGTACGACGCGTCCACTACGTGCACTGCGTTTTCACCTCAGCAGTGACCAAAACCCGCCAACAGATCATGTCTGTGCACGGTATTCTTCCTTTTCAAGTGCCGTACTAGAAGAAGGACAAGGAATCCGGTCATTATATAAGTAAGTTTTAATCCTGGTTCGAACCCTTTCCTTTACAGTGTGCGGGTTGCACTTAGTTAGTTGAAGTAACTGGCAGGCTCCTCATATCGCAGCTCAGGCATGAGTCGATGATAGTGGCCTTGCTGCAACTTTCTGCCTTCGTCCAGCGTAGAGTCGTTGCAACAGCGCTTTAAAAAACTACACACTCCGCATAAGCGCCGTAGACGCGCCATTAAACGCAGTAGAGTCGCAGTGACATCTCCGACAACGCCGTGCAATCTCAATGCAAGCGCCACCATTTACCATGGCGTTCCCACTGCGACCTTTGTGCGTGCCCGCGGAGCTCGCTTGGCGTTGTAGGAGATCTTACTGCGCTGCTACGGCGACCTTACGGCGATCTCACTGCGCTCTTATCAGAACGCCGAGCGACGGCGTTTGTTTTGTGCTGCTCAAAGTGATCGCCATGGCTAGGCGTTCTATGCGATCCCACTGCGTCTACTTGCGATGCCACTGCGTTGCTGCGGCGATGCTTGCGATCGTACTGCGCTCACCTCGGCGTTCTTGGACGCGTGGGAACATCGCGAGAACGCGACCCTAGTGTGACAGGGGTTTTTAGTTAATTGCCTGTTAAACCCCTGTCACACCAGGGTCGCGTTCTCACGGCGTTTCCACGGCGTTCAAGAATGCCGAGGTGCGCGCAGTACGATCGCAAGCATCGCCGCAGCAACGCGTTGGCATCGCCAGTAAACGCAGTGGGATCGCATAGAACGCCTAGCCACGGCGCTCACTTTGAGCATGCATAAAACAAACGCCGTCGCACGGCGTTCTGATAAGAGCGCAGTGGGATCGCCGTATGGTCGCCATAGCAGCGCAGTAAGGTCTCCTACAACGCCACAGGAGCTCCGCGGGCACGCATAGAGGTCGCAGTGCGAACGCTGTGGTAATCGGTGGCGCTTGCACGGAGATCACACGGCGTTGTCGGAGATGTCACTGCATCTTTACAGCGCTTTATGGCGCGTCTACAGCGCTTATACGGAGTGTTAATTGTTTCACTGCGCTCTTTCAACGACTGTACGGAGCTGTCACGGTGATCAATGCGCTCCCAATGCGCTTCTACCGCGTTTTCACGGCGATCATTGCGCTCCCAGTTCGCTTCTACCGCGTTGTCACAGCGAATATTGCGCTCCCAAAGCGCTTCTACTACGTTCATTGACGTTTGTATGACAAATATAATGTACAAGATTGGCAAATAAACATACATATCGTCATGACTGAAGTAAAGCAGCAAGCCGGGCTATTGCTGACCTACATGCATGTCAAGCAAACATACCAAGATGATTATGATTGTATATGCATATGATTGTAATACGACGAAAGAGGAGAGTCTTTTTGCAGGCATAGGCTAAACTGCTCAAGAACTAACAATCAAATGATGAAGATTCGTGATACACTTCGTTATATACGTTAGAACGTCATCAACACGCCGTCAGCGCAGCGTGAGCGACGTGAAAGCGCATTGCACGCAGTGGAAACGCCTTAAGAACGCCCTGAAAGCGCAGTGAACGCAGTGAAGGCGCCGTAAGAGTGCAGGCAATCGCCAAAAAGAACTCCGTAGGAACGCGATAGAACGCCATGTAAACTCCGAAGCAACGCCATCGTCGCAGTGAGGATGCAGTGCAGTTTCCATCTTCACGATAAAAGTAAGATTTTTCTTGCGATCTCACGGCGTTCTGGAAAATTAAACAACGCCGTGGCAACGCAGTGGAAACGCGCTGTAGTGTGACAGGGCCTTTATACAGTGAATAAAGCCCATCTGTGGGTCTGGGAGAAAGTGATCTTAACAGTGGAATGGTCTTTTTTTTTTTTGGGGGGGGGGGGGGGGAGGGTCAGAAATTAGTGCAAAACTATTTAACGGAACTTTGGAATAGTGGTCTTAAAACCAAGGTTGTCTTAATTTTGGTGTCTTAATTTTGGATTTTGGTGTTGTATTAATTAGTGGTTCGCTGTAATGTTAATGGGGTTCTTTCCAAGCAAAGTTTAAGAATAGATCTAAGAATGGCATCTTTTAGATAGTGTCTGTGTCATTCTCATTTCAGTTGAAATAACTCTGCACAACTTCTTAACGTGGTTACCTACATAAGCTGAGTTAACTGAAAAAACAACAACAACACATTGACTTACATGATCTTGTTTATTATTTAAGTGTTTTCCTAAACTTATTAGAGCTCAATGAATATGACGCCTCTTTAATATTGATTTTTTTCTGCCGAAAGAAACCTGATAATGCTATGTGCTTTTTTTTCAGATGCTTTTTAGACAGGTTTTTCAACAAAATAATTCGGCTTATTCAATGGCGAAAACCGGGCGAGCGGGCAACCTCGAAAATTTGCATTCAAGTTTTAAGTTTTGATAATAACTTTTTATGTTTATATCGCATTCTCTATAAACTTTGTTGTAATATTCTTTGTAATAAGCTTACTCATTTCTTAAAAAGAAAATTATTCAATTCCATGCTGAATTCGTGTTGCTATAGCAACTAACGAGAAAATGTTTAAAATCATTTATTCACGAACCGCAAGTAATAGAATGCTTAAATTTAGTAGGGTGCGTGTCCTAGATGCCCGCTTAGAGATTTTTCAAGATAGAGGCCCTATATAACTACTGGCCCTGTCATTTTTGAAATAAGTTTTATAAAAAGGGAGGTAATAAAAACGTTCATAATAAGTTTTATTAAAGGGAGATAATAACAACAACATTTCATAATTAGCATCAGAAAGAGGGTTCTTTATCTAAGTAATGACTAAAAAGAATGTGAGTTTTCTTATCATGTTTACAATTTAAATGTTATATCTAATTAGGTACTCAAATTATGATAACGGTAATCAGCACAGTGACCTCGACTGATTGTACATACTTTAACCAACTGGGGAAACTCCAAGCTGTTTGAATCTGTGAAATTGAGCTGATTTAATACCGAAACAAATTCAGGAGTGCTTTCTTTTCTTCAAAAATAAATGTCATTATTCATTATTGAAAATTTAATATCAGTTTTCAGTTAAGTTTAAAGATATAAGAGTTACTAAAAGTTCAGAATGGCGACAGGGAGCGTGTGTGACTTAGATCAAAGCACAGATGAAACATTTGACTTTCTGTGCTCAATGTGCCAAGGACAGAACAAGAACACGGAAGGAGAACACTTTTGTGCGGACTGCTCGGATTATTATTGCTCTACTTGTGTCAAAATCCACGATGTTGTTCCTGTATTGAAGAATCACAAGATCATTGACAAGGCACAGTTCCAGCCTTCATCGATTGCACATTTTCCTGCCGTACCGACAGAGAGATGTAGAGTACATGGCCATAAGCCTGTGGACATGTTCTGTCAGCAACATGATTCGGTGGGTTGTGCCACCTGCATGGTGGTTCAGCACAGGTAACATCAAATACTGGGAAATCGTTTTTTGTTAGCCGAAAATTCATGGTTTTAAGTAATTATATTACTTTAAAAAATGAAACATGCACATCGGGAAACGAAAAATAGAACCTGTAGAGTTACCACAAAAATTTGCCAAAAACAATTTGCCACTGGGGGGTTTAACCAGGTTCTAAAATGAACCCATCTCACACATGCCGATTAGGTTATCATATGAACAAACAAGTACATGTTGTCTTGGTAAACTAGTTCCAATCCACCCATCCATAATTGTGAACCTGTGATCTGAGCCTATTCAGGGTTTAATTTAAATAACAAATTTTAGAGTTTATTATATCCGATTTCTTGTCATTAAAACACAAATAACCGATCTTCTAGGAGAAGGTACCAATATGTGTTTTAACAGGATGTGTTCCTTTTGTGTTGAATAGTACCAAAAGTTTCACTTGACATGGATTCATATCATACCACACTTTACCCTATAAAACAGATGACCATATTTTAATACAGTACGGTAATTTAGATACTAATAATAAGCCCACATTGTGAATGGAACGCCTAGGGCGACAGAGCCTAGCCACATAACATCGACCACTCTACCAACTGAACTAGCCTGTAACCCCCGCCCCCACCCCCACTAAAAGGTTGCTGAGATAACCCTGATATTGCGAGTAATGATTATATACTGATAACAGTACTGACCTATTTGCACTGGGAGACTTTTTACGGCCACCACAATGCACAAATAGATAGATATCTAAACTATATGTTGCAAAATTTATATGAAGTTTTAAAAAGCACCAGACTTATTGATGTTTTTACTTTCAGCGACTGTAAAGAGAAGTTCTATGTACCAGATTACATAAAGAATAACAACGCTGCTGCCAGTCCAAACAACATTACAGTACAATTGGATGTCATAGCAAACAGTCTAGCTGACCTTCAGAAAGAATTTATCAATGAAAAGGAAGACGTCAGAAGTAGAAAGGAGAAATCACTAAAGCAAATCCAAAATTGGAGAAACGAGATCAACGGTCTTCTGGACAAACTTGAAGACAAGACAGTCGAAGCCCTAGAGCAGAGATCCCAGTCACTGACTGATAAGATTGAAACAGCCCTAAGAGAACTTCAAGCTTCAACAACCGGAATACAGTCTGCACAAGACAGCTTCAAGTCTGCTGCCGGCAATATAGCGCAGATGTTTGTCGGTATCAAGATGGCCAATCAAGTTGCTTCCCTTGCTCAAGAGAAAGTCAACACAACACAAAGCCAAGTTTCTTCCACAGAAATTTCTTTCATTCCTCATCAAAGGCTTCAGACTATCCTGAAGTAGATGCAAGCTCTTGGAGACATCAGTATAACTGAAAATGTCCAATCCAAGACGACAGCACCTGGTTACTTAAAACAAGAAACAAACGACCAGACCAGCAATACGTCCTTTAAAACTCCTTTCACAACTGCTTTCTTACTATCAGGTACTGTGACCGAGACCTCGAACAGTCAGTCGACAACTGCTCCCTTACTACCAGTAACAGTGACCCAGACCTGCCATACGTCCCCGAACAGTCAGTCAACAACTGCTACCTTACTACCAGTAACCGTGACCCAAACCAGCTCTTCGCCCTCGAACATTCAGTCAACAACTGCTCCTTTACTACCAGTTACCAAGACACAGACCAGCCAGGAGTCCTTGAACAGTCAGTTAACAACTGCTACCTTACTACCAGTAACCAAGACACAGACCAGCCAGGAGTCCTTGAACAGACAGTTAACAACTGCTACCTTACTACCAGTAACCAAGACACAGACCAGCCAGGAGTCCTTGAACAGTCAGTTAACAACTGCTACCTTACTACCAGTAACCAAGACACAGACCAGCCAGGAGTCCTTGAACAGTCAGTTAACAACTGCTACCTTACTACCAGTAACCAAGACACAGACCAGCCAGGAGTCCTTGAACAGTCAGTTAACAACTGCTACCTTACTACCAGTAACTAAGACACAAACCAGTCATACGTCCTCGAACAGTCATTCAACAACTGCTACTTTACTACCAGTAACCATGACTCAGACCAGCCAGGAGTCCTCGAACAGTCAGTTAACAACTGCTACCTTACTACCAGTAACCAAGACCCAAACCAGGCAACAATCCGATAGTCAGTCCAAACCTTCCTTACTGAATGTGAAAGGCGAGAAAATCTACACAGTGAAAGTGAAATCTGACAGTGGGACATGTAATATCACCAGTGCTTGCACACTTGCTGAAGGTATCATTATCCTCGCTGACCAAAACAACAGTAAGCTGAAACTTGTAAACACCACATTCTTTACTGTCACAGACTACTGTGAAGTTCCTCGCTCTCCATTGCAAGTGTGTTCTATCACTGACAAGGAAGTTGCAGTATCATGTGTCTCCAGTAAACTAATACAGTTTGTTTCTATAGGAAGGACAATGCAGAAGACCAGACAGATAAACACTGGGTTTCCATGCATTGCTTTAGCCTATGCTGATGGGAAGCTGTTTGTGTCTGACTATTTTACATCAGTGTATGTGTACTCTGTGTCTGGAGTCAGACAGCAACAGTTCAGCCTGGATCAATCTGGACAGCGGATATTCTCTGATATCAGAAGTATTGTTGTCAGCAGTGATCACACTAAGATCTATGTTGCTGACTTAAATAAAGGTTTAATTATTCTTGATAGAACTGGTCAGCTTGTTGGACGGTTTAACGGTCCAGAACTGAAAGGAGCAAATGCGGTTTGTCTCCACAAAACAGACAATATTCTTGTTTGTGGATATTACTCTGAGAATGTGTTGCAGTTCGGTCCTGATGGTAAACTGCTGGGTGAGGTTCTGAAAACTGGTAAATATTGTCGGTCTGTATGGTGTAATAAGGACAACACAAAACTAATTGTTGGTCTATTGCCTGACGAAATTGAAGTATATGATATCAATTGAAATTATGATTAAACAATAAATAGCAGCAGTCCACGGGTAAAGCTGGCAATATGTATAATTTGACTGAATGAAAATCTAACAACTTCATTAAATTGTTTTGTTTTTTTCATTAGCAACCATTTATAACTAATTTAATATTTTTGTTTTGATTTTAGTTTTTCAATTGTAGAGAAACGTTGTTAAGTGCGGCTTGTTATGAAAATAAAACTTGTATCTGTAGTTATCTATTGTAATAAATTATGGTGAAAATTTTGATGCTAATGTTATGTATTTTTATGTAAAAGGTGGTTAATCCATCTTAAAAAAGATTTTAAAAAATCAAAATCTCTCTAACGGCAAAATGTTGTTAAATAAAACATTGCACAAATAAATATAATAAATGTATCTTTATTTTGTATATGATAAGACAGGTTAGAACAGTAAAGAAAAATAACCGCACGTTTTATCTAGAAAAAAAAATTCCCCCAAATTCTATATATAAATTCACAAAATCTTAACAACATAAAACATCATTTAAAACGGTCACAAAATGTTGTTGCCATGATCAATACACTCATAAGGTCATACTGTCTGGTGTTGTTTAGTCGTGAATTTGTGTAAATAGAATTTTAGGTAATTTATGATCTAGTTTACTGTTCTAAAAAAAAGATATATTAACACTGATCATAATGCAGATATATTTCCAATGATCATTTGTGCAAAGTTTTATTGAACTTCATTTTGCCGTTACACGGATTTGGATTTTTATTTGTTACCCATGAGAGAATGATGACGGTCACAACTGAAGACGGCCCTTAATACTGGTGGAGAAAATGTATTACATGAATTTTTATTAACAGTTTACTCATAGATACAGCTTTTACCCCTGCCTCCGAACACGATCTAAACTGTACAAAGTTTGATTCATTAGGTTATTTCTGACCAAGTAGCAAACGGTGTAGATCCAGATCAGATGGAAATAATGTGCCAGCTTATCTTGATCAACAATGGTTACACACGCTATAAAACCTGTATACATGGAGTAAAGGCAAATTCTTCTGAACTGCAATTTAAATGGGTATTGGCCTCAAACAGGGATTCATATGGTTGGTTGAGCTGATGTTTTGTGGGTCTGACCCAGTACATAGTATTTCTTCTGAATCAACTGGCAACTTGCATGTGTATAACAGAGGTACAGACAAATGACATACTTTTTGCCTTCTGTGGGTGATTTATGGTTCCAACCTTTCTCTTAATGGTTGAAAAATTCATCTATCAAACTAGCTACCAATGTGCTTGTTAATCACACTAGAGGAATTGTTACAAAACACTACCCTGCCCCTTCAACCTCAAAATCCAATGGAGTCATCTACTGACCATAAGCAATCTATATACCAAGTTTGTTGACTGAAGGTCACGCCATTCTTAAGTTATTAGTCAGAAAATAATTTTAAAGAAAAGGGTAACCGCCGCATTTACATTTCACCTACTTCACATGACTAATCTGTAAACTTAGTTAAGTGACTTAAGGTCAAACCATTCTTCAGTTATGTAAAGATCACTGTGACCATGACCTTTGACCCCTACAACAATAGGGGTCATATATTCCTCAAAACCAATCATTTAACTAAGTTTGGTGAATGTAGGTCGGACCAAAAATACTACTTTAAATCTGTTTTTCTAACGTGCGTATAATACAACTAAATAAACCTTTACAATCAATAGAACTTTGTTATTTGCATTAAAACATGATGCCTTAAATAGAAATGCCGTATGAAATTAATTTTGATAAAAGTCGTTGTTATTACAAATCAAGCGGACCGACTTATTAATTACCGTAAGCCGACAGCGAATAGAACCTTAACGGTAGCAGAGCCTAGCTGTATCATATATGTCATCTAAATGTCGACTCGCATGCTCCATGTCTTTTTGGCACAAAGTAGTCGTTCCGCACTTAACGAACATATGGCATATAGTTTGCCTGGTCCTCTTGTCTCTTTACATAATTAAATAAGCATCTTTTGATGGCGAATTCCTATCCCCATTAGGAGCAGGTGAACATTATCTCGAAATATCATTTTATTATTTCTCACAACATATACATATATCAGGACGAAATATGGAATAGGCATATTATCCGGGTGTTGGGCCTTTCCAAGTAAATGTACAATTGTCCTAAATAAGTTATTTAACTGTATGATTTTCTTCAGAAAGGAACGTGTAGTATTATTCAATGTTTTTCTGTAGTGGACCTGTTAATTGCCGGGATATCTACAGGCCCGAAGTCCTTAAAACAACTTGAAAGCTGACCGATCTTTGTTTATAAGCTACATGTATTGAGAAAAAATGTATAGTGATAAATATGTTCAAGATAATATAATTTACTTAGTGTTTAGGTACATATCTACAACAAAACTATTAATTTACATGTACATGAAGCGCTTCATGGAACCGTTTCCCGGATGGATCCTTTTTAACCCTTTTTCCAAATGGATCATTTTACTTTTTTACTCAAAATCGGTCTATCACATTTTTTCCTATAAATCTTATGTGAAAATGTCTTCAAAGTTTTATCTAACAATCGGCTCCAATCGGCAACAAACATTGAGGCCTGCATCGACAGAACTCTGCATCGATCTAGGTTGTTTTTGGCCCGAATCCTAGGTGGATCTTTTAAAAGACAAATTAAAACGGATAAAACTCATAAACTTTTATTTCACAGAAAAGGCGTCTCGGAGTAATAATGTTGAAACTTTTTAATATTTGTTGCGCTACAATTTTACAGTTACGAAGATTTCAAACTGAAAAATGAAACTTTACCTTTGAAGCGGTGAGTTTATTGACATAAAAGTTTGTGCAGTGTGGCGGCGTTAAAAGTCTCCCCGTTCATATAGTCAGTACTGTTATCAGTAAAATAACCCGTTACCGATGGCATGCAGTGATTGTACGTATATCAGGGCTTATCCGATCAACCTTTTTTTGGGGTTGTCCCGGTTAGCTCAATTGGTTGCGTCGCAGGAATTGTAGGGCTAGACGCTGTCGCCGTGAAGTTAACAGTTGCTCGATCGTGACGTAGTATGATGCAAATATTGTGCATTACTAATTCAGATCACGCTACTTACTGGCCTTCCCAGGATAACCCTAAATAAACGATTGAGCAGATAGCCCTGATAAACAATACCAACAATATTATAATTTGTGAAACTGGTAAACGATTTTTATTGTTAATAATTTCAACTTATTTTCATGAGGAGACTTTCTACGGCTGGCTCATTGTACAAACTTACTTAGAACTTGATTTCAGATAATTGGATTTTTTGATTGTCATAAAAAGTGAAAAACGCATATCAGAAATGACCACACCCAGGAGACAAAGCCTCCCCACATAGCCAAAAAGTAGAACAAAAGAAAGCTCATGGGTTATCATGTTCTCACTCGTGGTTTGTACTCTCTTTTTTTGAGACGCATGCTCTCTTTTGCTCCCTACGTTTTGGCTGTGTGGACAGGATTTGTTTTCTGGGTATAGCAACTCCTGACATGCATATTTAACCTTTTTTTCAGAAAGATTTAACACTTGTGATTCTCAGTGTTTTTAATGCTTGTTGTTTTTTTTTCTAAAAAAAGAAACAAAAATATGCATTTATAATATACCATCTATTTCAAAAATCAATAGTTATTAAAGCCATTAAAACATAAGTTATAAAAAGCAAACAGAAAGTGCGAAAGTTGAAAAACTTTGGCGAATTTTGACAGCAATGCAATTTTAACATAAGTAACTCATAAAGAAATAAAACAATTAAAAAACCCGTTTTGGAAAAATGTATTAGAAGGCTGGAATTTTTTCTGTAAGAAGCTAAAATTCAATATATAAACAGCATCATTTTTCTCCAATAGTGGTATAACCACAATTATGAAAATCAATCGTTTTTTTTTAAGAACTGGTTTGAAAAACATATCCTTTCCACGACCATAACGTATTTAAACGTAACAAAATTTTGACTTCCCAAAACCCGACCCTGTTTTACGGTAAGACGCCCGATACGTATTTAAACGTATCAAAAAAATCGCTTTTGAAAACCCGACCCTGTTTTTTCGTCGGAAACCCGTCGATTTATTTTTCATTTTTAAAAAAGTCCTTACTTTGGTGGCTATTTAAAAGAACGCGGAATCATCGATCGGTATTTTAAAACTATTAGTCCTTTGAATGCATCGCATATTTTCTCTCAAATATAATTTGGTAAGAAATTGAATACATTTGACCTAGATAATCTGCTAAGAAAATTAGTAATTTTAAAAAGTTCAATTTTAAGAAAAAAAAATCTAATTACATGTGTTGCTGTTTCTTCATCTTTCATTGTCAAAATAAACTAGATGGGTGTTCAGTTGAACACTTGTGTCGCCCTCTGGTGCTGTCGGAATAAAAATGCAAGTACAAAAAGGGGCATAACTCCATCAAATGTGACCTTGATATTAAAAATATAGTATTGTCACGAGCGTATTGGCATAGGAAATATAATTTGAAAGTTTGATGAAGAAATATTAATAAATGGCAAAGTTATAGCCAATGTTAAGTTTTCATATAAAGGGGAATAACTCAATCAAGTGTGACCTTGACCTAAAGAATGAGGTATTATCATGATCGTGTTGTGAAAAGGAATATAATTTGAAAGTTTGATGAAGAAATATTAAGAAATGGCAAACTTACAGTCAGTGTTAAGTTTTCGTAAAAAGGGAAATAACTCCATAAAATGTGACCTTGACCTAAAGAATGTGGTATCATCATGAGCGTGTTGTCATAAGAAATATAGTTTGAAGGTTTCATGAAGAAATATTAAGAAATGGCAAAGTTATTGCCAATGTTAAGTTTTGGTACAAAAAGTGAAAGGGGAATAACTCAATCAAGTGTGACCTTGACCTAAAGAATGTGGTATTATCATGATCGTGTTGTGAAAAGGAATATAATTTGAAAGTTTGATAAAGAAATATTAAGAAATGGCAAACTTATAGCAAATGTTAAGTTTTCGTAAAAATGGAAATAACTCCATCAAATGTGACCTTGACCTAAAGAATGTGGTATCATCATTAGCGTGTTGTCATAAGGAAAATTTAATTTGAAGGTTTCATGCAGAAATATTAAGAAAGATTTTAACACCAGTCAAGCAAGAACTATCATGAAAATGTTAAGCAAATCTTGAAAACTGAAAAACGTAAAAGACTGAATTGATTGGCAATGACTACATTAAAACACCGTATTAAGACCGCCGCAAAATTAAGACCAACCTGCTATTAAGACTAATACATGTATTTCAAAGCACTTTGAACACTTTTGCACTATTTTCCAACCCTATATTAAGACCAGCTCTCTAGAAAGACCACTTTAAGTACTGTCTCAGGGGTGGTCTTAATAGCAAGGTTTCACTGAAAACATTGGCAACTGGTAAACAGATGCTAATAAAACAATGAAGAAATGTGAGTGTTCACATTGTAGGTAGAAGTGCAGCAAAGGAGGATAAAACATACTTGAAACATTTTTAGAGATGTGGGGTCTTATGAGAGACAGAAGTATTTCTTCAAGAAAAAATAACACTAATTGTTAATGACTGTGGAACAAAATGTTAAAATGTTAAAAAAAGTAACATGAATATCCACATCATAATATTTAAGTATGCAAAACGCTTTGTTTTCTTAAAATGTTAGATGAACTAGTGAGCCCAACATGCGTAGGGCATTAGCCAATAAAGTAGCTGATAGTTTTGAAGGAAAAGAACGATGGAAGATGCACCTTATGTGTATGGCAACATAATTATTAGATCCTTCTCTATTGTAGCCTCACATTATATTAGAAAAACAATTAAGGGGTAGGTTGCATGTAAGCATAAGTGTTAAGTCGGTGTGATGTATTATATAAGGAAATTTAGTTTCTTTGATCTGTGCATTTACAAAACGGCGACGGTTCGAGTTATGTATGGTCAGAGGTGAGTGGAAAGAGAAGATTTTGTGAAATTTCTATAAGAATATAAATTTACATGTATCTGCAATCTCTACGTCAATCAGTTAGGCATGTAGTTTTGCCATTCAGATGCATGTACAGGGTGAAACAGAAACAAAATATTGGCATCAAATCTTCTGTATGCAGTGAGAAGTAATCATTATTATTAAACAAATAGATAACAACTTCCTTGAATCGGGCCAAACACACATGGAATGTGACAGCATGCATGCTCTGATTGAGTTTGCTGAGATGAATGCTAGTCAGTGGATCCAAGTCATTACCATGGCCAGCCTTGTAAAGCCATACACTGTTGTTCCCATAAAATACCAAGACTTTCTTGTTTTCAAACATGGTAAATCAGAGAACAATATGCACTCATTCTGATATTTGAGTGAAAATAAACTGATCACAAATGAAGTGGATGCAGTTTTTTTGAAAGTGTTACTTTCAAATATACTTTGACTGATAAAGATTTTGAGAAGACTCAACTTACAAAAGAAACTCAACAATCAATCGAATACCCACTACCAATGCTGTATAAAAGCAAATTACTAATATCAAGTGCTTACAAGACATAACAACCCTTTGCAAAAAAATAATTCCCAGCAAGTTTCATGATCTTACAGATCTCTCTTAACTGGTCAGTCAGCAACAGAAGTGCTTGCAGATCTAGATGTTTACCCGTTACTCCATATAATAATAAAATACACCTTTTTACGCATATGTGACCAGTGTAGATCCAGATCAGCCGGCATATCTGTGCCGTTTTATCACGATCTTCACTGGTTGCATTTTGGACAGAGATAATCTAACAAATAAAAAGGGAACATCCCGATCAGACAGCATGGATGTGTCAGCTTATCTGGATCTAAACTGTTCGCCCTAGCAGTTAAGGTGTATCTATGGAGAACAGGGTTAAACAAAGAGGGTAGACACTAATGCTGAGTAAAAAGTGCAAAATTTTATAAAAGACGTGGAATAATAACTGATTTAGTAGTCATTTTGGATGTAAGGACTTAAAATTGTAATTTATACTTTAAAACTCATATAACAATTACTTTATGCACGCATATTTATTAGATTATTCAGATACGATCATTTTGCTTCATTTGACACTATAAAATGTAAAAAAGAGTACCAGCAAAAAGCCTGGATATACAACTGCATTATTTCTACACAGTACATTGCTTTGGATTTTGAGTATGTGTTCCAGCAAAACCATCGTTTCACAACATACTGCGTTATTGCACAAACAATATCTTTTAAATTATTACAAACCATAAGAGCAAAAACAATTTTTACTTATATTTTTAAAAATACTGTATGTATTGACAAATCACTTATACTGAACATAGAACATGTCATTTCTAATGTATATGTGAAGAAATGTATCCAAAGGATACTTTTTTTATAGAAAATATAATGTTTTTTGTTTCCCCTGAAAAATTTTAGAAAATGGCGATACTGCGTTTATACTCTAACCCGATGTTTTGTTTTAGAGACAAGCAAATTTTATGGGTATAAAATTGCTGGATCAGTGCGTAAACTTAATACTTCAAAGATTTTGCATATTGCATAATAAGTGATAATAAGAAACCGATAAAAAGTGAAGCCTTTCTGATCCATGACAAGAAGCAAAAGATCATGGTCATGGACGAATATGAAGACTTTCTCTTTGAAGAAAGTTGCAGTTAGAAAGGTTAAGAACAAGAGTTGAATAACTCTTTTTTAATTGGTCGGAGCTTGGTGCTATGAATTTTATGTTTAACTTTTTGCCATGTAACCATAAAACATAATCTTTGAAAACAGGATTGCCAAGCTGGTGCTAGTTAATTTTATTTTCATTTTTAAGTTCTGTTATTATAGGTAGTGCTTTATTTTACTTTGTGTCCTCAGGAAAGCCAGTATTTCCCAATTCGACCCTGCTGGCAAGAGTCCTCCTGTCCCAGCCGCATTCTAATGCAGATCCAGAAAGAACATTATCAGAACTAAGGAAGACACTGATAAATTGTAGAGACAATATTCTGTCAGAACACCATTCACCACACAATCTTTTGAGAACTTAAAATAAAGATTTTTTCATACAATTTAGCCTTTCTCAATACAAATTCAAGTTTGAGCCAATTTCAGTTATCAAATGTATGTTTATGAAAGTTTGAGAAATATAAGACAAACATAAAGAATTTAGGGATGAAAAAGATATAAAAAGAAGCCCATAAATTGGAAGTGTTGTTGATCTTTAGCAACATCAATCATACAAATATTGCAATATACCCAGGGACCCTAAAACAGTACTTTTGGTATCTATATTTTATGTGCTTTTTATATCCTTCAATTATATACCACTTTTACTAAAATTGGATAATAACTGTTGAAACAAGGCGTGAAAATGTCTATTAAGAGGCGCTTAAAATTGAGATCATTAATTTTGACTAACACTCATCAACAAGAAATGCTCACACTTATACCAAGTGACACAGAACTACCAACTTAGCCAGACATCTATACATTACTACAAAAAATCCTTCAATTATAAACAACTTGGTCTAAGATCAAATAACAAAAATATAAGGGGTGTTAAAGTTTTGAATTTGCACAATAGCCGTCATACATAAATGCCGATAGTTTTCACCAGATACTCAGAACTAAGTTAAGTTTCTATAAATATTTAATGTGCAGTGGTTGTCATTCAATTATATACCATTATGACTAAAACAGGACAACTAACATAAATGTTGGGCATATGTTTGTTAAAAGCAGCCCGAAAATTGAAATAAATTGATTTTGACTTAAACACATTATACAGAAATGCTCATAATAATAACCAGGAACCCAGGACCACTAAGTATGATGTCTATGTAAATTACATTATATAGTATAAAAATCCTTTAGATTTTGCGGAATATCTGTCATAAAGAAATGCCCATTCTCACGAACCACTAAGTAAAGTATCTATATTTCAGGTGCATCGTATATCCTTTTATTTTATACCACTTTGACTAAAATGATACAATAAATCATGATTTCAGGTTTGAATATATTTGGTAAAATGAGCAATGAAATAGAAATCATTGAATTTGGCCAACACCTATACGGCTAAAGTGCAGAAAAAACATTTTCATACCCAGCAACCCAGAACCTCTTAGTAAGGTATTAAATGTATTGTGATATAAATATACTTATATTTAATGTCAATTTGAGAAAGACAGAACAATTAATACAAGTTTTAGGGGTGAGAATGGTTTTAAAAACAAGCAGACAAATAGAAAGTGTTGATTTTGCTCAACACATATCATACAGAAATGCTCATACTTATTGCCAGGGACTCGGAACAACTAAATTAGGTATATAGTTCTTTGTACAATAAATACCCTTTAATTATATCCGGTTTGAGTAAGATAGGGCAAAAATTAAGAATTAAGGCTTGAAATTGTTTGTTGAAAGACGCTACCAAATGAAAAAAAATTGAGTTTGCGAAATACCTTTCATACAGATATTGCCATACTAATTCCCAAAGACTTAGATCCACTAAGTATCTATATTTCATATGATTTATAGATACTTTATACTTTAGAGATATTATACAATTTAGCACAAGGAGGCGTTTTTGTTACTAGGTCCTGAGGAAGAACACCAACACACCTGTCACCCTTGATGCACTTTTATCGGAAGACAAACATGGATTTGGCTACTTGGACAGCAAAAAGAATAAGCCAAGCCAACCAAGCTTTTGCTATGCTTAGGCCCATTCGGAGAACGACAAGCCTAAGCCTTCACGACAAGATCAAGGTCTTCAAAAGCAATGTTTTCAGCGTGCTTCTGTGTGGATCAGAATGCTGGGAAACAACGACTGCCATTTAGCAAAATCTCGAGGTGTTCCGGAATAAGTGCTTGAGACGAATCATCAAGATCTGTTTCACTCTCTTACACTATCGGCTCATATACATTCACCTCTGTTATAGGCTGGGACTACTTTCAACTATGTTTACTTTGGCGCAACAAAATAGTTCACTAACTACATTTAAAATAGCTTGAGTTTCTTCGGTTTTAATGAAAGATAGTTAAGAGTTCAGTCATTTGTTTTACCTAAAGCTTTCAAATTCATAATTTATGACTGTATAAAATAAGGCTGTCGTATTTGGTCAAAAATCTTGACATTGAGCCTTTCGCAGAGATGTAAAGTGAGTGTAAGGAACGACAACTCTGCGAAGGAGATTGGATCTGTTTGCCAAACACCATCTCCAATGAGGAACTACTCAACAGAGCAGAAATAGACTCAATCCATTAGATAGTCAGAAAACGCCGATGGAGATGGCTGGGACACTATCAATATCGCCTCGCGATAAACCCATCATGGGAAGAGGAACTAATAGCACAACGTTGGCGACCAAGAGACCTGGCGAAGGACTTTAGAGAACGACATGAAAAGCAGGGTTTAGACCCTCGAAACAACTCCCAAGACAGCAGCAGACAGAGCAAAGTGGAGATCCCTTGATATCACCTCAAGCACCAGACGGCGCAGAGAGGATTGAATGAATGATGAATGCCATGAAGTTCTAGCAAGGTCATAAAGTATAAACTACAAAAGAACCACCAGCAAAGAAAGTACTGTATTATTTACAAGCTTATAGATAAACAAGATTTATTTTCACTTGCATATAACATTGTCGAGCTATTGGGTGGGTTGAAGTTATTTCAAAATGTACCTGTTTGTTCATATGAGACACTGTTGGGGCAAGTGTGGGGTCGATGCACCCTAGAACCTGGTTTAAACCACTAGTGACTCATTGTTTTGCCACTGAGCGTTCCAAGTAGGTAACTCACTTTCGTAAATTGTTCGTCGCGTCTATTCTATAACTGATTGTAGTATAACTATGCTCTCTTATCCTCTCTAAATTTTGGCTGTGTAGGGAGGCTGTGTCTGCTGGATGTGGCAATTACTGATATGCATATTTTACTTTTTTTGGAAGCTATGTTTTTCGATAATTAGTTCAGCGCTTCTTGAATGATTATGAAATAGTTTGTAGGTTGAAAAATATTAAAATAAGAAAACAACGAAGATGTTAAAAATGCCTAGTATTTAATTTATCTAAAATGTACAACGTCAGTAAAAGTTTAAACTCCTCCAGGTAAACGAACAACTAAGTGAACGGTACTTCCGTCAATGATATTTTGGTCCGTGAGTTTTCCCTCTCTCAATTGTCTATTATCATATAAGAGATCGTAATCGCAGTCAAGCCAGTTTGGATGATATTTGATGATAATGGCCTAGTAAATAAAACAATGGCATGTTAATTGTTCGCCTTAAAAAGTGAACGAGCATATCAGGAATAGCAACATTCAAGTATTTTTTTCATTGCAAGCAATTTTTCCACGAACAGATTAGTTTGAATTAAAAAGTAGAATTATCACTGAAAGTGATTAAATACCCCCACATGTATGCTTGATACTTGAACTGGGAATTCTTAGAATCAATGGCATATTGTAACTATCCTGTGTCCCAAAAACTAGAAACATGGACACATGTAGTAGTGACCTTGACCCCACACACCTACTTTCAATCGAAAGCAGTCTTCAAAGAAGCAATCTAAACGGTAAGTTTATTCACAATATCTCATTCCTCACTAAAATTATTTAGCATAAGAAGTTTTCCTATCATAAAATTTAGTAACAGTGACCTTTACCACAATGGCCAACCTTTCAATCTAAAGTATCCTTGACCCCACAGCTTTACTTTCAATTCCAAAAGTCGTCTTCACAGAAACCACCAATACATCAAATTTCATTTAAGATTCTCATTCCAAGCTATAGTTGCTGAGTGAAAATGAAGTGTTGAAGTTATAATAACAGTGACCTTGACCTTGAACCCACAGGGATTTAGAGGTTTAACTTGTGAAATATTTGTATATGAAAATTATGTGAACGTGTTTTATGTGGGTTCTTAATTCATGCTTTCTTTTTTCTAAATTCGAATTTACGTTATTGCGTTTAAAATTTAGTTTTGTGGGTATGTCAACCCACGGAAAATTGGTACCCCACAAATATAAATGAATTCCGTGTATTTAAAAAATGTAACAAACCATAGTACATAGCCAAACACTTTCCATGTAAAATTCGCGGTAATCAGTTACCTTGAGGTCATCGACTGTGGCATGTTCGTCCATCTCAAACCCCGGATATTTGTTAAAGGACAGTCCTTTAACAAATATTCTCATAGTCTTCATCATCCGTTTGTCTACAAATTAGCAAAAATAAATATACAGTTACGTGTATCATGAAAGATAAAAGAAATTTTAATTTATGTAATTTTAGTGTTTTGATGCCTAGTTTAAGGGTCGTCTTCTGTCCTCATTGCACTGTCATCGGTCAAAGTTTGAGGTATTACAAGCTCTGCAACTATGAAATGCAGTTGAAAAACTTTGAACAAATAATCATCATTAATGTATCTTTATTTTATAACAGAGCAGTTAAGAAAAATACCTAGTCAGAGTAAAAATTCCTAAAATTCTATTAACATAAATTCAATGAAGCTAATCAACAAAACATCATTTTAAATGCCCACATGATTAAACGGATGTTGAAAACAATATGGTGTGCCCCTTTTAAGCAACTTTCAATAATCATGAGAGAAACCAACTTTTGTCACATTTACGAGACCAGGAAGCGACCACGAAATTCACAGTCAAACACACTTTTTCAAATATCAAATATTTTTAACATAATTATGCAGGTCAAAAGGGCATAGCACATTATTGTAAGTATCATATCACACATATGGGCATTTAAATAATGTTGTGTGTTGTTTAGTATTTGTGAACTTAATATGTGAATAGTAATTTAAGGAATGTTTAGATCTAGTTATTTTTTCTTTAATGTTCTAACGTATCGTAATATATCCAAGTGCAGTGTCAAAAGAGATTTGGATAATTTTCTTTATTATAGATGAACGTGTAATGATAACTGACGACGGCCCTTAAGTTGAAACGTTTGGAACATATTTTAAAATACGGTAATTTCTAGGAGCAACCATAAAAACAATAAATAATGTGATTTATTTAAATACTTAATATTTGTTAATTCTGAACAAGACTGTCACTGCTGTCTGAGCGTATGCGTTCTTCGAGTATGAATTTGATTGAGGCAATTCCTGCATATTTCTTTTTTTATTTGAAGCGTCATATAATCACACAAAGTTCTAATTACTCGTGTTTCTAGATCATTCGTAAATTTCGACATAAAATCATTTCATGCAACCAACACAAAAGTAAAAATAATACTCGTGTTCTTAGATCATTCGTAAATTTCGACATAAAATCATTTCATGCAACCAACACAAAAGTAAAAATAATACTCGTGTTCCTAGATCATTCGTAAATTTCGATATATAATCATTTCATGCAACCAACACAAGTAAAAATAAAACTCGTGTTCCTAGATCATTCGTAAATTTCGACATAAAATCATTTCATGCAACCAACACAAAAGTAAAAATAAAACTCGTGTTCCTAGATCATTCGTAAATTTCGACATAAAATCATTTCATGCAACCAACACAAAAGTAAAAATAAAACTCGTGTTCCTAGATCATTCGTAAATTTCGACATAAAATCATTTCATGCAACCAATACAAAAGTAAAAATAATACTCGTGTTCCTAGATCATTCATAAATTTCGACATAAAATCATTTCATGCAATCAACACAAAAGTGAAAATAATACTCCTGTTCCTAAATCATCGTAAATTTCGACATAAAATCATTTCATGCAACCAACACAAAAGTAAAAAAAAATACTCGTGTTCCTAGATCATTCGTAAATTTCGACATAAAATCATTTCATGCAACCAACACAAAAGTAAAAATAAAACTCGTGTTCCTAGATCATTCGTAAATTTCGACATAAAATCATTTCATGCAACCAACACAAAAGTAAAACTAAAACTCGTGTTCCTAGATCATTCGTAAATTTCGACATAAAATCATCTCATGCAACCAACACAAAAGTAAAAATAATACTCGTGTTCCTAAATCATTCGTAAATTTCGACATAAAATCATTTCATGCAACCAACACAAAAGTAAAAAATAAAACTCGTGTTCCTTGATCATTCGTACATTTCGACATAAAATCATTTCATGCAACCAACACAAAAGTAAAAATAATACTCGTGTTCCTAGATCATTCGTAAATTTCGACATAAAATCATCTCATGCAACCAACACAAAAGTAAAAAGAATACTCGTGTTCCTAGATCATCGTAAATTTCGACATAAAATCATTTCATGCAACCAACACAAAAGTAAAAATAATACTCGTGTTCCTAGATCATTCGTAAATTTCGACATGAAATCATCTCATGCAACCAACACAAAAGTAAAAATAAAACTCGTGTTCTTAGATCATTCGTAAATTTCGACATAAAATCATCTCATGCAACCAACACAAAAGTAAAAATAATACTCGTGTTCCTAGATCATTCGTAAATTTCGCCATAAAATCATTTCATGCAACCAACACAAAAGTAAAAATAAAACTCGTGTTCCTAGATCATTCGTAAATTTCGATATAAAATCATTTCATGCAACCAACACAAAAGTAAAAATAATACTCGTGTTCCTAGATCATCGTAAATTTCGACATAAAATCATTTCATGCAACCAACACAAAAGTAAAAATAATACTCGTTTTCCTAGATCATTCGTAAATTTCGACATAAAATCATTTAATAACTCTTGGTACATTCTTTTTTTACTTAAAAATAACATTTTGGCGTAGTGTGAGTTTTACCGGAAAACCTCTGAAGTTTAAAATGGCTGATTATGGGTGGGTAAGAATACATTCAAGTTATTTTGCTACAATTTAGATTACAAATCAATACGGTTTTGAATAGATAAGCATTACGTACTTATGTTTATGTTTATTTTTTAGAATAATTTAAGATAGTTCGTCGACGCAAACTGAAGCAAGGGAATATTGAAGCTTAAAAGTGGGGAAGCTGTGGCGAAGACAAAGTGGGTAGATTGACCCAACAACTTCTTTTTAGTAAAGCTTTAATTGATGAGAAAAGACGTGAAGGTATATGTTTATCGCATGTCAAGTAAATAGCTGTGATAAAATGAAAATTTAGATCATAGACATTTGACTCGTGACTTTTATAAATCCATGTATGTTTGCTTTTTTTAAACCGCCAACCTAACGGCATCTGTGTATGATACAAATTTGAATTTGAATAAAATCACAGAATGTTGTAAATTCCATTAAAGCATTATCTGCAGATTATACAATAAGTTGAACAAGGCGTAATGTTACCTCCGCGACCTCCACCTGCTCCACCTCCGCCACCACCTCCTCCTCCACCTCCGTTTCGGCGTGGTTGGCCATCTTGTCCAGGAGCACCACCGTCACCGCCTCTACCTCCACCAGAACCTGCTCCACCTCCTCCAAGTCCTCCCCAAAAGTTTCCCATTCTTTGATCAAGATAAAATATAAAACAGTAAAATGCTGATTTTCTCGCTTTAGTTTGAATTTTCCTGAACACAGCGCGAAATTTAAATAGTTGAATTTCTGTTTATAATTCGTTAATTGAGCGATTTATACCGGTATTGTTTCCTTATATAGTCTATTCTGGCTGACAGTTTGAGACTACGGTTATCGAAGTGACTTTTTCTAGATAAGCTTGTCTTGAACGGCCCTTGCCTAGTATTATGCTCCTTTCATTGCATTGCAGGGGCAACCAATATTTAATTTCCTGCATTTGTGAACGATACGCAAATAGTATGGCAGACGAAAACGTATTTCTCACGTGGGACTAACTAAAATTTTATTTACACATACAAATTTAATATTTACCTATGAAGAATTAACTTCACTAAATTAAATAAGAAAAATATCCAGATGTTGCTTTAAGGGTGGAATCGTACTTTTGACCTATCGACAATTATAATTTACCACTGAGTCCAATCGTTCGCTATAGGTCTCAGGAGGAGAACGCATGGATAGACCGCCTTTTCAGGAGGGAATTGGGTACCGCTTTGAAAATGCATATATCACATAAAGATATAGCATATGCTGATCTTCTATATTAACTTTAACGATGGTCATCGCAAATTCGCCAATGTTTCGATAACTTCTGAGAACATTCACAACAACTGCACAATAAAATCGCAAAAAAAAGACAAAATCGCTCTTTAAAAGCCAATATTTCGACAATAGAGCATATCCCTGGGCATTTGTTTCGCCCTAAAGATTCGTTAAGAACATGTCTCCATATCCCTTTAGCCTACAAGATTTCACTTACGTATTTTTGAATTTAGACTACAAGTTAGAAAATCTTCAATATTAACGCATGGGTCGAAGTTTTCATCAATTTTCAACATGAACACATGGGCAGGAGGTATTTTAAAAACCTATGTTTGTTTTATTTATATCCTTTATGAAGTCGACTATATGGTCGTTTTTTTTCGGATCTTACATCTGAATAGCTAAAATATCATTTCAAATCAATCTCCACTTTCGTATCTTCAATGAGCTTTTGCTAATTAGCAGTACAATATTCATTTAATTGGTAAAATGTGTAATTATTCATCATGCAAACATCCAAAAATAACAGATTTTCTTCTCATAACAAGTCATTCATCATCAAAATATTATATTTTATTCACTTAATATTGACTCCAACGAGCAAAGGAAAATTAATGTAACAATGACTCGGTATATATACATAATTTATTGAGGAGATGCATTCATCTCAATGCAACCACTCAAATTGAAGAACTTTCACGAACATTTAAGAATGAAGTGCTAACGAAGTGCTAAGAGCCGTGAAAGAACGTATTGTATATTCGTGCCAGATGCTTCCTTATTTATATAATTTTTGGTTTTCAATAAACAACATTGGAAATTTGTCTAGCATTTCGTTCAGGACCAAATCCTTACGTTCAAGGTCTATATAATAGAAAAAAATTCAAAAAACTGTGACATGAATTTCATATTTACTTTTAACTGCATGCACAAATATCAATTATATTTTAATTAAAACACAAGAGGGCCAATTGGCCCTAAGTCGCTCACCTGTCAAACTTGACCTAGATATCATTGATCATTATGTAGATTATTAAGGGTTTTTTATCTACCAGTAATTTCCCTTTATAAAGTCTCTACAATTATTTACAATATAGATGAAATAATGAATTTATTATCTGCCTTACATTTTATAAAATTTATTTATGTACAGTTGTTACTGGAATCCATTGTACATTGTGCTTTGTATGCATTTTTTTTCTACCAGTGACTGTTGAATCTTTAAGATCCTGTACTTATTTCATAAATTTAATGTAATTCCTATTTTTATCAACATTACATTATTTTTGGCGAAAAGAATCATGTGATTTTATATATATAATATAATTATGTTTCCTTTATTTTAATTTTTTTATTGTTGCTTGTGCCAAATAATGCGCAACTTCTTTTTACGCCAAAGTTGACGTCGTTTATATTGCTATGTGACGTCTTTTTTACGCCAAATGGTGACGTTTGTTTAGTATATTAAAGTTACATCATTTTTTACGCCAAAATAAGACATTGTTTATAAGAGATGTTGATATAATAACATTCACCTGAAGAAGAGTCAAATAAACTCGAAACGCGTAGTGAAATATTGGAGTTTGTCTTCCTTTATTTGTTTATATATCATTGAGATAAACATTCTGACCAAGTTTGAAGAAGATCGGACCAAAATTAAGACCGCTAGAGTGCAGACAAGATTTTAATATCATTTGACCTAGTGACCTAGATTTCAAGGTCACATGACCCAGTTTCAAACTTGACCTAGATATCATCGAAATATACTTTCTGACCAAGCTTGAAGAAGATCCAGCCAAAATTAAGACTTCTAGAGTGCAGACAAGCTTTATCTTAAATTTGACCTACTGACCTAGTTTTCAGGGTCACATGACCCAGTTACAAACTCGATCTAGATATCATTGAGATAAACATTCTTACCAAGTTTAAAGAAGATTGCACCAAATTGAAGACCGCTAGAGTGCAGACAAGATTTTTATATAATTTGACCTAGTGACCTAGATTTTAAGGTCACATGACCCAGTTTCAAACTTGACCTAGATATCAATGAGATAAACATTCTGACAAAGTTTCAGAAAGATCGGACCAAAATTAAGACCTCTACAGTGCAGACAAGCTTTTTCTTTAAATTGACTTACTGCCCTAGTTTTAAGGGTCACATGACCCAGGTACGAACTTGATCTAGATATCATTGAGATAAACATTCTGACCAAGTTTAAAGAAGATCACACCAAAATTGAGACTGCTAGAGTGCGGACAAGATTTTTCTATAATTTGACCTAGTGACCTAGATTTCAAGGTCACATAACCCAGTTTCGAACTTGATCTAGATATCAATGAGATAAACATTCTGAACAAGTTTGAAGAAGATCGGATTAAAATTATGACCGCTAGAGTGCGGACAACAATTGTGAACGGACGACAGACGGACGGACGACAGGTGATCACAAAAGCTCACCCTGTCACTTTGTGACAGGTGAGCTAAAAAGGGTGTGTGTGTAAAGGCGGGTGGGGGTGTCAATCATTAAGTGTCAAAGCAATTATTGTTATAAAAATGTAAGTGTTCCTTTTATGCCAATTGTTGTTCTAAAGCGACAATATGATGCAATATTTTACATCGGACACGGGGAAAAAAAAAGCTTGTTTTGGTAAGAAAGGCAGTCATTATGAGATGTTTGCATGATGAGTAATTACAAATTAATTTATCAAGTATATTTAATAATACGAAAGCGGAGACTAATTTGAGATAATGTTTTAGCCATTCAGATGTAATATTCGGAAATATGACGTAAAATAGTCGATTGTATATGAGATAAACATGAAAACGTGAGCTTAAAAACCACCTCCTGCCCATGCGTAATGTTGAAAATTGATGAAAACTTCGACCCATGCGTTTATATTAAAGATTTTCTAACTTGTGGTTTAACTCCAAAAATTCGTAAGTGGAATCTTGGAAGCTGAAAGCATATGAAGACATGTTGAAAACGAACCTTTAGGGCGAAACAAATGCCCAGGGATATGCTTTGTTGTCGAAATATTGACTTTTGAAGAGCGATTTTGCCATTTTTGCGATTTTCTTGTGCAGTTGTTGTAAATGTTCTCAGTAGTAACCGAAAAAAATGGGGAATTTGCGATGACCATCGTTAAAATTAATATAGGAGATCAGCATATGCTATATCTTTATGTGATATATGCATTTTCAAAGAAATGCGAGACGATTTACCAACCACAGTACCCAATTCCCTTCTGAAAAGGCGGTCTATCCATGCGTTCTCCACCTGGGACCTATAGTGTGAACGATTGATTGGACTCGGTGATTTACGTTACTTTCGGTTTATATCATAGCATGACCTTTCGAAAAAATCTGGATTCCCAAATTTAAAATGATTTTTTTTTCTATTTTAAGAGAGTACCGATATAAATTATTTAAATAGAAATTGAATGCCCATCATGATGCAGAGATTGAACTCTCCTAGTTTATTTAAATAGACAGCCTAAAGTCTGTCTGTTAAACGTGTACTTGGTGCATTTAGATGATTTGAATCAGCAAAACAGAAGTACGCTTGATATTAAGGCATCGCCACACTCCTCCCAATTCTATTCATCGGTAAAATAAAAAACATCAAATCTCAGTAAATACAAAATGACATTCAATGAAACTTTGCACAAATGTAGGTTACTAATGTATCTTTATTTTGCATACAAAAAGACAACTTAGAAAAGTAAAGAAACAAAGCTAGACCTAAAAATTCCTTGAAATCTATTTACATAAATTCACAAAAACTAGGCGATGCAGAACATAACTTTGAATTTCCTCGTGAGCGCAATGATACTGACAAGAAAATGTTGTTTACTTTGTAAAACCGTTCAACTATTAAAAGAGAAACAGTGATTGTCATCCGTTTACGCGACCAGGAAATTGAAGGTCAAACACACTTTTACTAATATCTCGTAAAGTTTACATAAGTAAATCATGAGGACACAATAAATTGTTGTCAGTATCATATTACTCATGTGGGAATTTAAAATGATGTTTTGTGTTCTTTAGTTTTTGTGAATTTATGTAAATAGAAGTTGAGGGAATTTTTAGATCCTGCTATTTTTCTTTACTTTTCTAATATGTCTTACCATCTGTAAAATAAAGATACATTAATAACATACACTTGTGCAAAGTTTCATTTAACAGCATTTTGCCGTACTTGCGATTTTAATAATTTTCTTTTTATCGATGAATAGAATTGGGAGGAGTGTGGAAGGCCCTTAAAACGAAAGTATTGTCCATCAATATTGACCTGGCACGCTTGCATTTGACCCCATATTCGTTAATTTTCGTAAATGTTACGATCTGTAGTCCGGCATCTATTCTAATATATACCCCACACATCGCTGTGGTGTAATTGAATAATAAATAAATCGGTGTTTTCGCTGATACCCGTGTTTATTCAATGACCTTTACGGAAATTAATTAAGTGCCAGTTAAATATTGTTGGACCATACATGGTATTAATCAAGTATTTACTAAAATTCAATTAGTATATGTATAACAATATTAATATGTATTAAATAAGTATAAACTTACAGTTTTTTCCACATAACAACGAGAAACGACAATATCCGCTAGGTTATGTTGCAAGATCAGCGTACACTAAATAAAAGCTGCTTCCTGGTTGGTTAAAAAGAAAAAGTTAGGGGAAACCCGTAAGACTCTAAGACTCGTAAGAACAGTGTAGAGTGGCTATATATTAAAACTGGTAATAGAATAAAGGCAAAATGAGAAAACATGAATTTTATGTGTGACTTTTGTTCGGTATGAGTTGGATTTCAGTTGCGAAGCAATAAATTATTTTGCGAACAAATAACTTTAAGTCGGTTCCTGGAAGTTGCGATAAGTTTGCCCATAAAATGCCACCGGGTATGTTAAATTATAGATCTCTGACTTTGGAAAGGATTTCACTTGCTGATTTGCTACTATGATTGAGGTATACAATAGTTTTAAATTTTGTTTTTAACAGAGAATAGCAGTATTTCTCTGTAAAAGTGGTTAACTGGTTTTCTTTTGGGAGTCTGGTCCCAGAAAACCATGGATTCTATGACAGAACTAAATCTGGCATATATGTTTACTAGAAATTGTTTAACATGGGGCCTTAAACATTGTCTGCTTGACACTTTTGTTTTCAAAACTGTAGCACCAGCTTGAGATTTTTTGAAAATAATTATAGCAGGAATATGTTTATTATATTTATACCTACAAAATTGTAAGTTATAGCAAATTAGACTTATTTAGAGAACATGAGTTGTCTCCCTTTCAACAAAGAAAATTGAAACAGAAAAATCATTTGATGAAATATGCTTTATTATACAATCAGAGCAATTGAATGACATAATAATTTAATCATTTCATGCATATTGACTATTTTTAAAGCATTTGGATCTGATAACTCTTTATTTCATGGAATTTTAATATAGGATTACCTATGAGGAATGACATCCTAGAGGCATTTCAGGGAAAAAACAAGCCCCTGGGTAAATAGCAGTGTCCATTCAAGGTGTATTGTTTATTTTCATGCATAAAAACACATTTTATATGACAACTGGAAGAATTTAGTAAAAAACAGTCTCATGAAATGAATGATTTCCACTCCAAATGCATCAAAATGTCATTTTCTTTTGGATTTTCACTATGTCTTGGTTTCCACAAAAGTCATGGCTGTGTATTTTAAGTGCAGAATGATACTAAATAGACTGTGTTTCCGTGAATAAATATGTTTATAGCTACTTTTAATGTAAAATTCAGGAATTTGATCTTGCGCGTAGTGAAAATTTATTGAAATAATAGCCAGAAAATGTCTTTTTTCTATTTTTACATGGGGTGGGAATACAAAAATGACACTGTATAGAAGCATTTAAGGCCAAGCCAAAAAATTACTTGTTTAAAATATCATGCCTGTGTGTAAGTCTTCAGTGGTCAAGTTTTATAACATAAACTGGAATATTCTATTTTTTCTGATTTTTTTGGTTATGAATGTTATAATTGGTTTATAGTGTTTTTAGTGTGGCTGAACAGTCACCAACTGCTTACACTTGAAGAAGGGCTGTGAGTTCATATTTGGACAAAAACAAACAAAACATTGATTTTAATTTTTGGAATTATTTATTTCTTCATTTAATACAATGTTTGAATATAACTAAAAATAATATGTGAGGCTTAAGATCAGCGTACACTAAATAAAAGCTGCTTCCTGGTTGGTTAAAAAGAAAAAGTTAGCAAACCCGTAAGACTCTATAGAAACATTAGCTGATTGGCCAATATAGCTAAAGAAAAAATAAAACTCATTCTAAAAAATAGAAATTGTGTATTTCTGCAGCTGTTGGAACCAAAAATCATTATCCAAAACATTTTGGATAAGAAAAAAATACTTTTAAAATAATGCCTATAAACAGGTTAGCCACAAGTAAATTTAGTCAATAAGGCAAGGGTGGTAGTCTTCAAAGTGAAATTTGAGGTAGAAACCTACGGTCATGGTGGTATTTCATCTATGTTTTTATGTAGATTTATATTCAAACTTCATCAGAAGACCATGCCTGATGTTGATAGTTCTATATTAGGCCGATACCTTCAGGGTTGTATGTAATTTGAGTAAAACACAAACACGTTTTCAGGACGTTGATAGGCGCTTTTATTCGGCAGGCGAGACAACTCTTACATACAAATAATGTACTCGTGACAGGAGTTACTTTTCTTAGATATGTCATCAACATCCCTTTTTCTTTAGAAAATTTAGAAATGTCATTCTTTTAACCATGAATGTTATTTTTTAAAATAAAGCAAACTTTAAACATTAAATGCAGTACACATTTAAAAGTCTTGACTAGACCTTGTATTGACTAGAAAGAATAATGTTCTGTTGCATATTATTGTAAATGCTGTAACTAAATAGTTAAACAAGTCTTAATTAAGTCCTAAACAGTTTATATCATATCATTTCACAAGAATTGAATGAGCATTATGTATGACATGGCTAATTTGTAACATAGTCTTTCAGATAAGCTGGTTGTCTAGTATTACGTCTGGGTCTTGGAACCTTGGAATCAATTGTTTGTTCAGTCTGTTCATATTGACTTTCTGTTGGAATGCTCACTACAGTTTGGAAATCTTCTTGTGTTTCTGTGCTCTGTTGCCGAGGTGGAGATACAGTTCTGTCCCTATATTCTAATGCTGTAGGTCGAATATGAGCACGATTTCTCCGGTATTCCACACCATTTTCTGATTTGACGATATAATTTCTATCATTTGAGTCAATAACTTTTCCTTTCTGCCACTGCTGGTTCTGCCTGTGTTGAAAGTAAACTGGCTGATCGTTCCTTATTACGGGTAGTTGTTTTGATGATTTGTTGTAATATCTTTCAACTGCATTTTTGCGATTATTTCTCTGAACACTCACTGGAGTTTCAGGAAGATAGGAAGGTATTTTTGTTCTAGTTTTCCTGCCAAATAGCATTTGTGAAGGGCTTAAGTTTGTATCTTGCCTTGGAGTGTTTCTTTGTTCCAATAATGCTTCATATTGGTCAGTTCCAGATTCTGCACATTTAATCATCAAGTTTTTCATAATTTTAACACCACTTTCAGCTTTTCCATTTGAATTCGGATGACCAGGTGATGTAATATGGTGTTTTATTCCCCACTGTTTTGTAAAGTCTTCAAATTCCACAGATGTGTATTGTGGACCACCATCACTGATAATTTCGCGAGGTATGCCAAAACGACAGAATTGTTTCTTTAACTTTTCTATGACCACTTTTGAAGATGTAGAAGGGAGATAATCAACTTCAATGAAATTGGTGTAATAGTCAATTACCAGTAAGTAATTTCTGTTTTCAATCACAAACAAATCAGTTCCAACTTTATCCCATGGTCCTTTGCCATCATTATGCTGTTTCAATGGTTCTTTCTGATTTTGGGGTTTTCTTCTTTCACACTGTTCACACATTTTCACCATTTCTTTGATATCAGCATACATGCCAATCCAAAATAAGGTTCCTCTTGCTCTTCGGCATATGCTTTCATATCCTAGGTGAGAACTATGAAGACGTTTCAACATTTCTCTTTTTAAGGACTTTGGTACAAGAATAGCTTCTCCTTTCAGAATAATATCAGACTCTACACTTAATGTGTCCCGCAATGAAAAATATGGTTTCAAGTCATCTGTTAAATACTCTTTATCAGGCCATCCATTCTAGGGGCTTATGGTCGTTTTGTACGATGACTTTCCTAGCATACGTATATTGGTCAAATTTTTCTAGCCCGAATAACACCGCAAGCGCTTCTTTTGCTATTTGAGCCCATTTTCTTTCTGACTCAGTT
Organism: Corbicula japonica; assembly: GCA_038501625.1. NCBI lineage: Eukaryota > Metazoa > Mollusca > Bivalvia > Venerida > Cyrenidae > Corbicula > Corbicula japonica. The sequence goes on along the minus strand of JAZAYU010001239.1, from coordinate 28,959 downwards.
AATGATCTTGATGCAAACTCTATTGGCTTGCCATCTTGAAGCAATACCGCTCCCAGTCCTGACTGACTACTATCTGCCTGTACAACAAGGTCTTTCTCTGGATTAAAGTATGAAAGGATAGGAGCTTCTGTCAATTGATGTTTTACAGTTTCAAATGCTTTTTCACACTCGTTATTCCACTCAAACTGAACTCCTTTTCTTGTCAGCTTTCGAATAGGTTCAAGCGTATTTGCCAGGTCTGGCAAAAAACGTGCCATGTACTGTACAAGGCCACAGAGTCTTTTCACTCCTGTAATATCTTCTGGAGTAGGCATGTTTAAAACCGCATTTACTTTTTTTTCGTCAGGTAGAAGTCCTTTACATTGTATCTGTTATCTTGTTACCATGGAAGATAATTTCTTTTCCAACTTCCTTTTTGTCGTCATTTAAAACGATGTTCTGTTCTTCACAGCGTTTATAGAGTTGTTCAAGTTTTTCTCTATTGTCTTTCTCTGCTTCTTTATCTGGGAGTCCACAAGCCGCAACAATTATATCATCAGCTATAATGAAAACTCCTGCAAGTCCATGCAGAGCTTCATACAGTTTACGTTGAAAAATTTCACTACTCACACAATCCAAATGGAAGACGAGACCATCGGAATCTCCCAAAAGGCGTTATCATAGTTGTAAGTATGCTGGACTCATAATCAAGCTTTACATGATAGAAGGCTTCTTTGACATCAAGTTTTGTAAAAAGCCGTGCACCATTGAGCTCTGGCACAATATCATCAAATGTCGGTAACCGATATCGTTCCCTCACAAGAACTTTGTTAAGACTTTGTGGGTCAATGCAGATTCTGAGTTTACCATTATTTTTCTGTACAACGGCCATCTGGTTCACCCATTCTGTTGGTTCTGAGACAGGAACTAAAATACCCCTCTCAACTAAACGATCAATTTCTGATTTCACTTTTGGTTTTATTGCCAAAGGAATATTTCTAGCTGGAAATGCCCTCGGAGTAGCGCCATCTTCTATTTTCAGCTTTACTTCACCTAAGTCTCCAAGATCTTTCTCTACCTTACCTATGAAATTTTCAGAATTTATCGTCACCAAGTTTAACTTTTGCACTGTCTTGAGACCTAATAAACATTCAAACTCATTTGGAACTATGATGAATTTCACACCATATTGTTTACCGGTCAAGGGATTAGTCACTTGAAGTTCAGCTTCGCCCAGAGAATTCAAAGTAGACTTGTTCCACATACGGAGTCGTGTGATTTTCTTCTTTCTTTGTGATTTCTTGACAAATTTACTGTTTATTGTGTTTATTTCTGAGCCAGTATCTATCTGAAAGTTAACTTCACAATCATTCACAAGCATTTTGGCCTTTACCTTGGACTTTAATTCACTTTCCACCATTTGCAACCAAAATTCATCGTCACACTCAGAGTCTGAGAGATTTTCTGACACAGCATGCACTTTCTTGCATACCGACTTGAAATGGTTTCTGCCACCACACGAATCACATTTTTTCCCCCAAGCCGGGCATTTTTCTTTGGAAGCCTCGTGCTTGTAACTACAGAATTTACATGGTTTGCTTAATTTCGTTGTGTTTTCTCTTGACGGTTGTTCATACTTGTGTTGTTGCTTAGCTTTAGCGCCATATTTTTCCGCCGAACTGTTCGTTGATTTCTGTTTCTTTTCAACTTTATGTACAGATGAAGACTCATTATCACGGAATTCTTTAACATGCTTGTTCGATTGTTCATATGCTCTACAGATTTGGATGCACTTCTCAAGATCTAGCTTTTCTTCCCTCAGTAAGAGCTCTTGTAATTTTCCATTCGCACTGAAAACGATTTTGTCACGAACCATTCTGTCCTTTTCCCCGAAATTGCAAGATTCAACACGTTTGCGAAGTTCAGTTAAAAATTGTTCAAAGGATGAGAAGTCGTCCATTTTCGTATTCCAAAATCTGTGAGATTCCATGACTTCATTTTGCCGTGGATTACAGTACTTTTCTATTTGTTGGAAGAGTTTATCAGGCTTTTCACTATCACCGTCCTCTTCCCATGCAAACTGATCACATATATCAATGACTTTCGGACCAGCACAATGCAGAATTATGTTAATCTGAATCTTTTTTGACTTTTCAGATGCCCCACTGGCAGACAGGTAAATTTCCATCTGACGTTTCCATTTTCTAAAGTTTTCTGATATATTTCCATCAATAATGTCTAAATGTGACGGAGGTCTTAATGATGATTCAGCCATACTGTCTTTATGGTTATTAACAAACACCAAATGTTATTATTACTTGTAGCGAAAATATCCTTGGGACGAATCTAGCCGGAAATGTCACCTGTTTTCGCGATTTTATATTCTTTTGGTAATTTTTTACCAGTGTCCCTTTGGCTTTGAACCAAGATATTTCAGGCACGGATCGTCTTCCGAGCTGCCACCATGTTGATAGTTCTATATTAGGCCGATACCTTCAGGGTTGTATGTAATTTGAGTAAAACACAAACACGTTTTCAGGGCGTTGATAGGCGCTTTTATTCGGCAGGCGAGACAACTCTTACATACAAATAACGTACTCGTGACATGAGTTACTTTTCTTAGATATGTCATCAAATAAATCAAGGAGACTCCCAAGACTCTATATAGAACATATAGGGAAACGCAATAGTGTACGCTGACCTAAAGGCAGCAAGACTCTGGATGTATGTGATCTATTGATCGCCTTGTTTGAAACTGATTTTGTATACAATTTGTTAATTTTGTGAATATTGACAAATCTAAAGAATTTCTACATACATTTGCAGCAGTTAGAAGGAGTCTGATTGTAAGTTGTTAATAAAGGGGCCTCTGAATTAAGATAGTGTTGAAAATAGCCTTATTCACTATATTCAGAGATGGTGTTGTAGCTTTGTTGAGACCTGCACTTTATGATATTTCCCATGAAAAGTATAGAAATTGTCACTTTTTAAGGTAGGATTGTTGTAAAACTATACATTGGAGTGCATTTTTGTTATGCATTTGCTTATTTTGGTATAAAAAGGTTGTTAGATTTTGAGGATAATGCTTGCATTTGAGGAAACTTAGAGGTGGTGGTCACTGTAACTTAAGTGTAAGGTATATTTGGATCAAAAGTGTGGCTTTGATTTAATTCTGGTTAGGAAAAAGTGACTTTATAATGAATAAGATTTGCCTTTTAGACACAAAAACTGTGTTTTCCCATTTTAGAAGTCTTTCTTAATATTTCAGTGAGTCTCAGATTTGTTAGATATGTTTTTTGATGCCTAATGTTGAACAGTGTAGAGTGGCTATATATTAAAACTGGTAATAGAATAAAGGCAAAATGAGAAAACATGAATTTTATGTGTGACTTTTGTTCGGTATGAGTTGGATTTCAGTTGCGAAGCAATAAATTATTTTGCGAACAAATAATTTTAAGTCGGTTCCTGGAAGTTGCGATAAGTTTGCCCATAAAATGCCACCGGGTATGTTAAATTATAGATCTCTGACTGTGGAAAGGATTTCACTTACTGATTTGCTACTATGATTGAGGTATACAATAGTTTTAAATTTTGTTTTTAACAGAGAATAGCAGTATTTCTCTGTAAAAGTGGTTAACTGGTTTTCTTTTGGGAGTCTGGTCCCAGAAAACCATGAATTCTATGACAGAACTAAATCTGGCATATATGTTTACTAGAAATTGTTTAACATGGGGCCTTAAACATTGTCTGCTTGACACTTTTGTTTTCAAAACTGTAGCACCAGCTTGAGATTTTTTGAAAATAATTATAGCAGGAATATGTTTATTATATTTATACCTACAAAATTGTAAGTTATAGCAAATTAGACTTATTTAGAGAACATGAGTTGTCTCCCTTTCAACAAAGAAAATTGAAACAGAAAAATCATTTGATGAAATATCTTTATTATACAATCAGAGCAATTGAATGACATAATAATTTAATCATTTCATGCATATTGACTATTTTTAAAGCATTTGGATCTGATAACTCTTTATTTCATGGGATTTTAATATAGGATTACCTATGAGGAATGACATCCTAGAGGCATTTCAGGGAAAAAACAAGCCCCTGGGTAAATAGCAGTGTCCATTCAAGGTGTATTGTTTATTTTCATGCATAAAAACACATTTTATATGACAACTGGAAGAATTTAGTAAAAAACAGTCTCATGAAATGAATGATTTCCACTCCAAATGCATCAAAATGTCATTTTCTTTTGGATTTTCACTATGTCTTGGTTTCCACAAAAGTCATGGCTGTGTATTTTAAGTGCAGAATGATACTAAATAGACTGTGTTTCCGTGAATAAATATGTTTATAGCTACTTTTAATGTAAAATTCAGGAATTTGATCTTGCGCGTAGTGAAAATTTATTGAAATAATAGCCAGAAAATGTCTTTTTTTTCTATTTTTACATGGGGTGGGGATACAAAAATGACACTGTATAGAAGCATTTAAGGCCAAGCCAAAAAATTACTTGTTTAAAATATCATGCCTGTGTGTAAGTCTTCAGTGGTCAAGTTTTATAACATAAACTGGAATATTCTATTTTTTCTGATTTTTTTGGTTATGAATGTTATAATTGGTTTATAGTGTTTTTAGTGTGGCTGAACTGTCACCAACTGCTTACACTTGAAGAAGGGCTGTGAGTTCATATTTGGACAAAAACAAACAATTTTTGGAATTATTTATTTCTTCATTTAATACAATGTTTGAATATAACTAAAAATAATATGTGAGGCTTAATGCAAACAACAAACGACTGTTGTAAACCAAAAACTACAGACCTCTGATTGGCTGCTGGATGACGTCATAGTTGCTTTCTGTATCTATTTTAAAAGCTCTCTCTCTCTCTCTCTCTCTCTAGCTGCTTATCAACTAGGCCTATTGATCATTACAATATTTCAATGACATGATAAACCTTGACATGGATATAGAATGATCGAGTAAATATGCACCATTTGTGATAAAGATTAGAAGAGGTACAGTTATTATTTTATTAAACCAGAAGCTAGAATGTGTAAACAGCGCACTGAACGACGTAATATGGCAAACATTGTGCAGCATTTGTTCAACTCCAAGGTTTAACACATCTCAGTAACGTAGGCATTCCAAACATATGTATGGCAACAAATCAGTGACCAGGTTAAGTGGCATCAAATTGCTATCAGCAACCCAGTTGGGATAATGGTAAACATGCATCTGTAATATGACTCCGAGTGCGTTGTATTTTCTGGACGAATTATGGGTCATAATATATTATTACTATATAATGGTTGAAATTATTTTTGAGCCAATGGCCATGCAGTATTTTTCAAATATTTCGAACCTTAATTCTCATAATGTTGCGCGTCAGAAATGTGTTATTATAGGACATATTTCTCACGATTATTGTTCGAACATTTAATGACGAACATGTATTGTTCGCTTACGATCTTTTAAAGCGTGGATGTTGGAGTGACTTACAAAGAGAGAGGTTAAGGAAATCATTTGAATATTGATTTGAGCGTTGACTTTTTGGCTGATGATCAACTTTTTAAAATTTTTAACCCTTTACTCCATAGACACGTATGTTATCACATAGGGACCAGTGTAGATCCAGATCAGCGATAAAATCAATGCCATCTGATCTGCAGTTACACTGTTCGTTGCTGTTGTTTTTTTTGTCAGAAATAACTTACCGAGTCTAAAAGAGGACAGTGTAGATCATGATCGGAATGCACGGATGTGTCTGCTGATCTGGATAATAACTGTTTTACCAAGAGATAAAAGATGCATTTATAGAGTAAAGGGTTAAATGGAACTTTCATTGACGAACCCTTGTTTCTCCACCCAACATAAACTCTCACACAGGTTTCCCCTGAGACCCATTGTGTTTTCAGATTAAATAAATTGCATAATTCGCTTTCTAAAATATTCTTTCAGTCCAACTAATTGCAGTTTGACAGTTGATTTTGTGTACACCCGTTTATGGTAATTTAGGCGGAGACTGTTTTGTCAGTTACAAAAATAATTTCAACCATTATATACGTTATATTTTATTTAGAGGCATGTATGAAAAAATTAAACGGTCGCCCAGCTGCGCTGGGCCTGACTGTTTAATTTTCATACAAGCCTCTAAATGAACTATAACCTATACATAACTATTACTTGATGATCTTTATTACTGTACAACTAGTGCGGCCCAAAGGAATAATTCGCCCGGCTTTAACTAGAGGTTTATAGCGAATATTGAGTTTCATGTGGCCCAGTTTTATATATAGATCGTTGAGTACTGAACGGGAACCATGTTGTATGAACAAAGGAAATACGATTAGTAAGAGGGAAGATGTCAACGTGTTTTTATGTTGCTTATGTGGACGTTTATTGTTAAAATATGTCGTAGCTTATGTATGCAAAAGTTTTATGTTTATATATATTATAAAACAAAATATTTACATGAAGAAGATGCAATTCCATGTCGGTTTAGTCAAGTTTAATTATATATTAGGTACAATATATTATATTAGGAACAACTGATGATAAGAAAAGTTTAAGGTATAACTTGTTTGTCGCATGAGCAAATATAAAACATGTTTACGATTTTTTGTTATTAAATGGTAGAAAAGAGTGTATCTGTATGTATCAATGTAATCAGTTGTTAACATTTTCTTGCAAATTTTACATAATACTCCGTTTTTCTAATGAGCGTGTAATCACTGCGGGATACCATATCCCTGATATTGCTCGATTTAATGAGGAGTTTCATCACATTTCACGACTGTAAACGGAGAACACAGGTAAATTTAGCGCCTATATTTTCCAACTTCTTGCTATTTCATTGATTTTAATTGGTTTGAAATGTTTTCCGGTAGTATTTGTATCTCTGGAAGACATCACAGCAGAACAGGTTTTTGTAAAAATTTTTTAATTACCCCTTAACGATCAGCTGCTCACTCGAAAATATTGACCTCGATGACTAAATAATCGTCAGAAATGATTATATAACTAAAAACAAAAGAATTGAATCAAGCATTTTTTCTCTTCTTAGCCCAAGTATGTTTGATCCAAATTTCAGAAATTTTAAAAAAGAAACCCCCAAAAGATACAGGCCCAAAAAGAAACAAAAAGGGTACCGAGTATTGATTTTTAGTGTAAAATTGAGCAATATCCGGGATACGGTATCCCACAGTGGTAATAGAAACTAGAGACTGAATAAATACTATGGAACTTATGTTTTGTTAATAAATACACTCAACAAAAGTTCTAATTTGTCACTTTTTTGGCCGTAATTTTTTAATTGGAAAGACATTGAATTCTCTCTTTATTTATGATCATATGCCAACAACAGTCTTCAACTAATGCTTTAATCTGGTAATAATTGACATTGGAACAGTTTGGCAAGAGTTATCCTCAATTTTGCTCAAAATGCATTTCTTGCATAAAAAGGTCAACAGAAATAAGCTCTAAATTCCTTGTTTTATTTTAATTAATAGGACCCCTCATAAGTGGGAAAAACAGAAAACATGATTAATCAACAGCATATTTGTTTAAATAAACCCCTTTCAAAGTATTAAAATGACCTCCCTTTCAATTAAAGACTGTTCTTATTTTGACCCTACGGTGTAAGAAAATGGTATTGGATTCATTTAAGAAAACAATCAATAAAGATTAAAAAGACATTAGACAATTGATTTCAAGACAAAACAGTTCTTTCCATAACCTCTCTTGACGTAGAGAAGAAACGAAACTAGCATACATTGTAAACATATACAATTAATGACCATTTAGAACTTTGGTCGAGTGTATATGCAGGCTGAAATAGGCCTGCCAAATGAAATTAATTTTGATTGCAAATAAATTGGACTGACAAATTGATTTGTTTTTAAGCTCTAAAGCAACACCAGAGCTAGCTGGTTTTAATTACCAAATTTCACTGACAAACTGAGTCATATTTTGTCAGCACTTTATTGTATACAAATGCATAAAACATTTCATCAAGAAAAAATAAATAACATTGAAATTCATTAACAAATACTTCAACAAGAAATCTGATCATACAATTCATGTACACACCACAAGATTTTAAGTTGCCTTATTCAACAGAATGACTATATTTTGACATCTTTTGTCAACTGAAAATAATTATGAATATAAACAGTGATACATGTTGAATTTTTAGGGAAAAATACAGAATTTGACATTCTAAAACATTAACTGATAAAATAATAAAGTGTTTATTAATTCTTTAATTGTTTCAGATGCATTCAGCTACAGTAAAGTTAAAACAATTTCCAGTTGCAACCAGCTTACACCAAAACCAACCTTCATATCTGTAAAGTTTGATCCAGATCTACGATTTTTACTTTTAGAACATTATTTCTTACCAACAATTTAACAAACAATTTAGTTCCTGATCAAACTGCTTTGATATCAGGTCCCTCCAGGGTTGGCACCAATCGACCACCCCTGGTTTTAACCGGTTAAAACCGTCCCGGTCAATACTCCCCAAATGGTCAATAGTGGTCAATACTGGTCAATTGAACATTTCTTCAAGATTTTTTAAAAAGAAAACAAACCATTAAACTATAATTGTATTTCTATTATTTCTAATTACTTAGTTACTTTAGAATTAACTTCACTGGAACATGCTTTGCACTTAAAAATTGTCTTATTTACCTCATTAATGAGATGATAAAATCCTCGAACAGGGTCTTTTGGATTTATTCTGGTTTGTTTTTAGACAAAGTAAAAATTCTTTAAATTTTAGAGCTTTATCAACTAACTGTCAACAGAGAAAGATTCAGTTACTTGAAAAATCATTATTTCAAGCAGAGGCGATTTGCACCACCAGTAGGTACATGTATATGGCAATGGACAGGAAATGTTGTGTCACACTTTAATTGTTTATTGAACTTGAGAACAATTCAATTAAGATGCTAATTTAATGTGTTTATTTAAGGATTATCCAATAACCATAAAGTAGGCGTTATACACTTGCTTATTAACACTTATGTATGACACTGGATTGTCAGGAGACTGTGGGGTAATAAACTGCACTTCTATTGACCCCACAGATCTTTGCACAAGTAAACAACAAAGTCATACTGTTTCATATAAAGTATATATTTTACTGATCACTTGGGCAAAGCTTACAGAATGTTCTTCACAGTATGTAATACATAAATTACATAAAATGTAACATACATTATATAACTTGAAACTTTCTATATTACATTAAAAAGGTCTTTCCCAATCAAATGAAAATTATTTTCCACCTACTTCTCTCGCTTAACCGGCAGAAAATACATTTCTGTTGTTAATTGAATATGGGAACATTCCAATAAAGATGTTTTCATTTAAGAATTATATAATATTAAACTATAAATGTAGTATCATTTAGGCCCTTAAAGGGCTATTGTAAGGGCCTAAAGGATTTAAAATGATTCTAAGAACATTTTGGACATTTTTGCTGTGAATAAAATTGAATGGACCAGTATTGGCCAGTAATGACCACTATTGACCAGTAATGACCATTATTGACCAGTATTGACCACCGGCCCGGTCAATACTCAATCGACCGGTCAATAAGCCAACCCTGGGTCCCTCACCTGTAGCACCCGGAATATACTAGTAAGAACTATGCATAGAGTTAATTGGATAAAATGATTTTCCTTGAAAGCACTCGGTAAAATTTCAAGACCAATGTTTACAATAAAAACTTGACTACCTGTATTTTTATAATAAGTTTTTACGATTCACCCAACAGAACAAAGTATGAATCTAAATTAATCCTTTGATAAAATTTTTTTAACCCTTTGCTTCACAAATAAACCTTTTATCACAAGGGCATTGATAAGCCAGCAAATTTTCAACTAATCTTCATCATCAGTGTCTGTAGCTAGAACGTGAGGATTGTGAGATTTGATGACGTCTTCTGAGTCAGTTTTCAACTAATTAAAACTTCATCATCAGTGTCTGTTGCTAGAACGTGAGAATTCGTGAGATTTAATGGCGTTTTCTGAGTCAGTTTTCAACTAATCTTCATCATCAGTGTCTGTTGCTAGAACGTGAGAATTCGATAGATTTAATGGCGTTTTCTGCGTCAGTTTTCATTTAATCTTCATCATCAGTGTCTGTAGCTAGAACGTGAGAATTCATGAGATTTAATGGCGTTTTCTGAGTCAGTTTTCAACTAATCTTCATCATCAGTGTCTGTAGCTAGAACGTGAGAATTCGTTAGATGTGATGGCGTCTTTTAAGTCAGTTTTCAACTAATCTTCATCATCAGTGTCTGTTGCTAGAACGTGAGATTTGGAGACATTTGACGGTGCCTTTTGACTCTGGGTGCTCATCTGTGAACTTCCAAAGAACAGGGATCGAAACTAAAATGATAAAAAATAGGGAATTCTAGTAAAAATATTACCAGCAGAAATACGTACATGTATTATGGTTGCTAAGTAAAAATCAAATGTAAGACACAATCTAAATTTTTCTCTTCGACTTCATCCTCTATGATAAGTCCTTTTCATCTATTAAATCACCTGTTGGTACATAGTGTGACCTATAACTTTAAGAGGTGTGTCTACAGTAAAAGCTGCTCACAACTTTTAGAACTGTGCACTCTGCTTTGACGTGGCATCGACGAGCATACCTTTTGCCACAAGTTCTTGTGATAAATGGCTGCATCAATCCCTTTGTTGTCAACGTAGTTGTTCCAGCAACCATTAAATGATAGTGCCTCTAGCTGGGAGCGAACCCGCATGGCAATAGCAATAGCCCTGCAATTCCTGCGACCCAACCAATTGAGCTAACCAGGACAACCCCAGAAAAGGTTAATCGGATAGTTCTGATATACGTAACAATCACTGCATGACATTGGTAACGGGTTATTTTACTGATAACAGTACTGACTGTATGTACGGGGAGAGTTTTTATGGCCGCCACACTGCACAAATAATGCTATCGTGAATTTTAAATGATAGTGCCTCTAGCTTGGAGCAAACCCGCACTGTCACAGCGACGACGACTAGCCTTAAAAAATTGTAAACCCACCAGTTCTTCTCTGCCAATATTTTGGTAAAAGTAAGAATTTTTATGTGTGTATAATTATGTCTGAATTAAATCAATATTTGATTGTGTTCATCTGGGTATGACAAACATTTAGATTGAATAAAGTAAGGGTGAACACTTAACCACCACATAGTAAAAACCCATAACTATGGGTTTAAAAAGACCCATAGTTTACCTTACCAAAACGAGCACCATCAAAAAATATTATTCCTTTAGTTGTTCACCATTTCCACAACAAACAACTTTTGTTATTGGTCACTCCACTAATGGAAAAACTCACTGATACCAAGGACTAGCTGAAAACTGAATTGGACAAATTTTCCAACCTGTTGCTCATGGGATTCAGTGGTATCAATTATTTTTGCTGGGACTTTTTTGACACAAGAATCACAAATAATACCTTCATGCAGACATAAATTTGAGCAACTGTTTATATTAGACATATTATTAGATGGTGTGATTTCCCCCGGGGGTTAACATTTGAGCATTAACTGTAGAACGAAATCTGTTAAATTTAAACACATGCTAAATATAACAATACCAGAGTAGATCGATTTCCAGAAATGGACAGGATGTTTTGAAGCAGCAGTGCTTTGCTGCCGGATGATCTTAGTTTACACTGGTTTCTGGCTTGCATGGGAAGAACTTACCCGTTTTGCCGGCGGAGTGCCAGGGATACATTCTTCATCTTCCTCATTCTGATTGGCTTGTTCTGTTGGCAGGTCTACGTCTTCATTCAGAGAAGTATCTGCTATCTGAAACACAATCAACACAGTCTACTTAATTTCTTTAGATGCACTCCATATATACACATTTTAATGCATTATAGCATGATAACGTATGGGTCCAAACAAAAATAATATGTACTGTACAAAAGGGTCATGGCGATGAAAATAAAATGTCAAACCAGTCAACATCAGTGGTTTCAATAACGGAGTTACAGTTTGACTAGACCAGGGGTTCTGAATTATTTTTAAAATGTATTGGTCAATGGACAACTAACAAACAAGCACTCACTTGCCCATAAATAGAACCCACTTGCAAGATCTTTTTTATATTAACTTCCAAAACAAAAAGTTTAAAATGTTTATTTGAAATAATAAAAACCGAAACCAGTTGAAACTTTCTTTGCAAGTCAATTAAAAACCTATTTACATTTTCTATGTATAATAATGGTACTCAGACATTTTCAGAAAATTGTACTCAAACTCAGAAAATGGATTTCATAATTGACATGCTGAACAGAAACCTACCTTAACTTTGGTTCCCAGCACAGGTATCACTGGACTTTCCTCACTATCTTTAGACGTTCCAGGAACCGGAGAGTAACTCCGCACACTTTGTACAAGGTTATCTCCCTTTGCACTAATAGTCCGCAGTGAATCACTAGTTGTCTGTTTTGCATTAGTTTCACTACTTTTAGTCCGATCTGGCTGGTTACGAACAATTGCTGTGTCATTTTGTATCAACATTTCATCAAAGTCATTATCATCGTCCATTAACTCATCATAAGCAGATTCCAGCCTCTGAGAGCGTTCTAGATTAGCATTACTGTAAAAGAATAAACTGTTATAATCTTGGCCGAAATCAATGAAAGTGAATACTGAAAAGGTTTCACCCATACAAATATTCTCATATAAATATGGGTTTCTATGAATAAACTTATACATTAAATCGTTGGCAGGAAATTTCATGGTTTTATAGGTGTGGTTATAAATTTGTGTGAGCACATTATCCATGGCAGCACCTCAAAACATGAATGAATGAAAAAGAAACTGGTTTTAAATGGTTTAATAAAACTTGACCATAGATTTATGAAGATGACTAGATGGGTGTTTAGTTGAACACTTTTGTTGCCCTCAGTATGTGTACTTTGACAGAAAAAACCCATTTGTTTGAAGAAATATTAATAAGTGGCAAAGTTATAGCCAAAAAAATTATGTTTCAGATGCAGATTAGATAACAAGGATGTGCACATTTTTTCTGATTCTACTCCAGTAGCAGTTGTCATATCATGTTTTAAAATTCCCATCTCCATCTGGCTCTGATATAACGAAAGACCAAGAAATTTGCCGGTCATTCGGTAGGATAAGTAATGAAAATTTTTCAGACCGCAAAAAATCTGCTTGACCGAAAAGAAAAAAGGCAAGAGATATTATACATATTTAGTTTTTGTCTTTTTTAAGGTACACTTGTTTGAAATACTAACTTTCACCAGTAAAATTTACCAGTTTTGGTTAAACTTAGTACATTTTTTGATATACAGAACCACAAGCAGGAATATGGTTGAGAGGTTTATGTCATCCTAGGTTTATTAAGCTTCTTGTCAGACTCCATTTTATTGTTTAACTGAGATAAAATCATCACCGTCAACAAAGCCATTTTAAATTTAGGTTAAATCGAATCTGAATCGCCTAGACGCCGGCATTTTGCTCGGTGAATTGTGAAAAATAACCAATTTGAAAACGTAATATCCTCTGCAAACACAAATCAGCCAAATCTCCATATTTCTTTTCAAGGCTGTTAGATTTTGTTATCGAGATCTGATTGGACAATGGGAAGCATGCAACACAAATCATTTTACCATGACTGAAGGGAAGTAACCAGTGCAAAGATTTATGAAAAATTCCTAGCAGCGGTTACTTCCTCATACAGTTTCAGACAAAAATGTTGCTTCCGTTTAGATTTAAAGTCGCCAGACAGAAGGACTGACAACATGTGACATTTTTCCTGAAGCGAAATCGGTTGGCTATGTCCGAAGGCTTTTGCAAAGTCTGAAGTCTTTCTTTCTAGTTCTACATTATCTATCAAAATTATTCAAATCAGCTGATTATTTTCAGTGATTTATGTACCTGTTGTTTCTTGAGGAAGCAAGGTTGTCACCATTATTGGTTGGTCTGCTGCCTGGCACATTTGACCTAGATATGTGTGGCTGTGGTTTCACTGACCTCGGCTGGGCTCTGTAATATACAACAGTCTTTATTTTGATTAAAAAGACAATGACTAACATGGGAAAGTATCCCAACCATTTGCCCTGTCAATAAGCCTTTTTTTCACATGGGGGACCAGTGTATATCCAGATCAGCAGGCACATCAATATTGTCTAATCTGAATCTACTGATACACCGTTTGCTTCTTGGTCAGAAATAACCTAATGAATCTTAAAGCAGTGTAGATCCAGATCAGACAACACATGGCTGATATGTATTTACAGTGGTCACCCATGCGTTAAAAGCCATATACAATTACATTAAGAGAAAACCAAGTTCCTCGTCATTTCAATTCAAAATTATTTTCAAATTAACAAAACAATTCTATTCAACTTTTAAAGGGAACTTAGACTGACTGCTGTTATATAAAAAAAGAAGTAAACTAATTTAAAACAACTAAACTGACTTCATCATACTAAACCAAATGACTTTTGCAAGGTTAATAACTAGAATTCTCCTTCACCTTTTCTGTGTGGAGACCTTAGCTTGTGTGTGGGCCTGACTCTGTGTTTGCTGATCTGCTAGGGTAGCTAGCACAAAGTTACCCTCAAATGTGCTCTCACTGTCTATAGTAAACACTATAGGCCTGCAAAGGTAAAGAAGGCCATCATTATTATATGCAACTTTTATCACAGCTCTACAATCTGCTGAAATTAAAGGAATGGTTCACTAAGACTCACAAACTTACTTAACGTTATTTTAAAACTTGCGTTTAAATTACAGAATGTGTGCTAATTATAATCTATCAAATAATTATAATCTATCATTGTTCCTTACTTTCAAGATAAGAAGTGAAGATGAACTTTTATTAACACTTGATGGGTGTTCAGTTGAACACTTCTGTCACACTTGGGTGTTTCGTCAGAATAAATAAGCCAAGCACAAAAAGGGGCATAACTCTGTCAAATATTTCCTTGACCTAGAGATTTGGGCATCATCTAGACCATGTTGTCACAAACAATAAAATTTGAAAGTTTGATGAAGAAATAATAAGAAATGCTGGGAGAAATTTACCACACCCCAACCATCTCTGTAGCCAGTAAAGCAGTCCTACCTTCCCGCTGTTTCAAATCGAAGAGTTAGTGGTAAAGATGTAGCTTCTGAGAATGCTAGAACTGCCTGAAAAAAAAAACAACAGAAGAAGTGATATATGTGATACTTTTGATTGTATCTCGTATGCATCCATTCTTGTGCATAACCCTTTCCTCATAAATATGCATATTTACGCATTTGTGACCAGTGTAGATCCAAATCAGCCTGCACATCTGTTGACCAGCAAAATGAAAACTGTTCACAAGCTTTATGAGAAAGGCATGCTGGCCCCACAAACACAGGCTTCGCGAAACTGCTGAAAACTTTGTCTGACATCCGGTCAGACAAACTTCCAATTCTTGTCTGACCGAAAGAAAATTTGCCTGACCGAATTTTTTTTCAAATACATGTAAACTTTTGTTTGTGTATTAAATTAAAGACACATCATCCTTTAAAGGTTTCTGTAACACTTTTTTTCTCTTACATTAAACATCAGTTTATCCAGATAGATGGACTCTGTCTGGAAATCAAAACATTCATAATAATTATCTAAACAGCCACAAAACATGTCAATAGAGTATGTGGAAAAAAAATTGGATGGTCTGGATTCCACAGGACGTACATCTGAACTGGGTACGATTTCTTCAGTGTCATCAAATACTGTCTCATCAAAACTATTCTCATCGAAAAGTAACAACAGGCGTCCATTTCTCCATTTTTTAAAACCAATTTTCGCTGCGGGCGCTTGGTCTCCTATTCCTTGTTTTGCTTTTCTATTTATCAATTTTTTCCGTGTTTTTTTTTTTTTGCCTGTTGTATCGCCATCGTTATACCGCGAGAACGACATTTTCTTTGTACATGGTCGAAGATCGCATATGATAAATTAATCTGAATCCTGAATATGAAACTTAAAAAGAAACGGCGAATCACATTTGACATTTTCTTTTATTCAAGGGAGAAAACTCGGTGTTTGTCTTGATCGGACTTGATAAATCCCGGTACTCGTGCCAGACGGATAGACTCTCACTCTGTCGTTATCCGAAAATAAACGACTGAATTGTGCCGGACATAAGGTCCGGAATTCGGAAAAAAATTATCGGACCGGTCTGATTTTTGCCGGACATGTCCGACGGTCCGGCAGCTTTCGCAAAGCCTGCAAACAAAGGCTGTCAGAGGAGACAGCATGCTCGACTATTCGAATCATTTGAAACAAATGCAATTTGAAGATTAAAACAGTAACAACTATGGCCATACATGCATGTGCAATCAGGAAAGATATTAACAAGTGAATGGTAAGGGAGAAATTCATTTCAAAAAAGAAATAATTCCTAAATGTATCATAAATATTAAACTGAATAGGGGAATAACTATGAAATATTTCTGAATTTGTTAGAAAACTTGTTAGTAATTTTTTATAAGAGACATTTACTTTTAGTCAAATATCAATCACTTCAGTAATGTTACAGAAAAAGAACTGAAACGAAAATATAATGGAAGTTTGAATTTGTATTTGCAAAGTTATCAATGAAGTGCACTTAAGTGAAAATATAAGTGAAACTAGAAATGTGTCCATAGGACACGGATGCCCCCGCTATGCATCGTTTTCAGACACTCAATTGCAATTATGGGAATAATAGCATTTCAAAGACAGTGATGTTCGAGTAATTATAAAAATATGCATAAACTTGAAGATCAAGTAAATTATTTGCATTTGTGGCACTGTTGTCTTCTCATTACGGAAATGTCTGTGAAGAAGTTGGTGGTTATGCAATGCAATGTCATTTTGAACATTTGTGCCAAGTTATTTTGAAATCCCTTCATTCATAAAGAAGTTATACCCCAACAAGTAAATTCAAGTTTTGGTAATTGTGACCTTGACCTTGGACTTACAGGCATGCGTAATGTACACAACACACCGCCTTGTCATGGTGAACATTTGTGCCAAGTTATTTTGAAAACCCTCCATTCAAAACAAAGTTATAGCCTGGACATGAAAATTCTATTTTTAGTAACAGTGACCTTGACCTTGGACCAACAGGCATAGACATGGTACACGACTCACCACCTTGTCATGGTGAACATTTGTGCCAAGTTATTATGAAATTACTCTATTCCTAACGTAGTTACAACCCTGACAGGAAAATTCTATTTTAGTAACAGTGACCTAGACCTTGGACCTACAGGAATGGGCATGGTACGGGACACACCACCTTGTCATGATGAACATTTGTGTCAAGTTATTTTGAAATCAGTCTGGTCCTAATAAAGTTACAGCCGGGACAAGAGAATTCTATTTTTAGTAACAGTGACCTTGACCTACAGGCATGGGCATGGTACAGGATACACCGCCCTGTCATGGTGAACATTTGTGTCAAGTTATTTTGAAATCCCTCCATTTATAATGAAGAAACAGCCCTGACAAGAAAATTCTATTTTTAGTAACAGTGACCTTGACCTTGGACCTTCAGGCTAGCTTTTTGTGCGGACACACTGCCTTGTCATAGTGAACATTTGTGCAAAGTTATTTTGAAATTCCTCCATTCATAACAAAGTAACAGCTCGGACAAGAGAATTCTATTTTTAGTAATAGTGACCTTGACCTTTGACCTTCAGGCATGGGCATGGTATGCGACACACCGCCCTTTCATGGTGAACATTTGTGTCAAGGTATTTTCAAATCCCTCCATTCATAACGAAGTTACAGCCTGGACAAGAAAATTCTATTTTTAGTAACACTGACCTTGACCTTGGATCTACAGGCATGGGTATTGTGCGGACACACCGCCTTGTCATGGTGAACATTTGTGCCAAGTTATTTTGAAATCCCTCCATTCATAACAAAGTAACATCCTGGAGAAGAACATTTTATTTTAAGTAACAGTGACCTTGACCTTCGACGTACAGGCTTGGGCATGTACGTGACACACCGTCTTGATATGGTGAACAATTATACCAAGTTATTTAAAAATCCAATAAGAAATAACAAAGTTACAGAGCAGACACAATTTTGCAAGAAAATTATATTTTTAGTAACAGTGACCTTGACCTTGAACCTACAGGCATGGGTATTGTACGCGACACACCGCCTTATCATGGTGAACATTTGTGCCAAGTTATTTTGAAATCCCTCCATTCATAACGAAGTTAGGGGCCAAGTGTATATTTTGCTTAGCACAAAATGCAAGTGAAAAAGGGGCATAATTTGAAAAATATTGGAAGCAGGGTTATGGGTCTTGTTGGTTATGATGTAGATTTTGATGGTGAAAATATTTTTCAAGTTTCAAGGCAATATCTCAAGTAGTTTTTAAGATATGGGCAAAATGCATATTTTTCTTAACACAGGGGCATAACTTGAAATATATTGACAGCTGAGTTATGGGTCTTATTTGTAATGATGTAGAATTTGATGGTGAATATATATTCCGTGTTTCAAGTTGATATCTCAAGTAGTTTATAAGTTATGGACCAAAGTGCATATTTTCCTTAACACAAAATTTAAGTGAAAAAGGGGCATAACTTGAAAACTATTTGTAGCAGAGTTATGGGTCTTGTTGGTAATGATGTAGAATTTGATGGTGAATATATATTCCAAGTTTGAAGTTGATATCATAAGTAGTTTTCAAGTTATGGATCAAAGTACATTTTTTGTTTAACGCATTTGTTTAACAGACGCCGACACCCGGGCGAGTAGGATAGCTCCCCTATTCTTCGATACTTCGAATAGTCGAGCTAAAAAGTGTGCAGTTCGTACAGTTTTGTTTTTGACCGCCCATTCGCAAGTTTGCTCAAGGCTAATATCTTTCAGTGCGAAAGATGTAAAAACTTGGTTGTTTTAGGGACAAAATGTGTGCAATCAGATGCTTTGGATTTAAGACTGGTTTCCATTCTCAGTTTTATAACCTTGGGACCTAATCCAACTATAAAACTGAACAAACCCTCAACTCCTTCAGGCAGAATGTCACCTCCGTGTCAACTCCGATCTGACAATTATCAAACTCATCTGGTTCTAGGGTCAGGTTTGTGTGCATCACTTTGTTAGGATCTGAAATTAGAATTGAAAATAAACTGTTGCAATGCAACCTACATGTAATGTTTCCCAAAAGTTCAGGTAAGCACCAGATATTAGATATTTCAACTACGAACTATTTTCCAACCAATCATTTAATTTTATTGCACATCAAGATGCGATATGAGCTGGCTGATCTGGATTTACGCTTTTCACCCTTGCAAATAAACTGCATATAATGGAGTTCAGGGTTAACAATGTGCATTATATTTATTTGCTAACATTAATTTGTCCCGAAGATATATCACAGAATGTAACATTGAGTGAATTTTAAAAGTACATTGTGTATAATAATATATAAATAGCAGCATAGCTCCGGGTGAGATATTATTTGTGCATCATACGGACACTCAGTAAATATATTTAAAAATGTATCACAGGTCAATATTTTTAATTTCAATTCTAACAGAAATTTTGCATAATACAGCTATAAAATGATTAATTTATTTAAGTCAAAATGCTAAGCAGGTTATGACATCTAAAAATGATCAACAACATCATACAATGATTACTGACTGGTAGTGATGATATGTCGAGTATTTTATCAAATTATGATGGCTTCTTTGATTGACTGTCTATAGTGAATTCTAGGTGGTCATATTAGAATAGTCTTAAATGTAAAATACAGAAATATAATCTGGTAACACAGAAATTATTAGGGTACATTTTAAGCTATTATACCAGGTTCATCATCCACATAATTCTTGAGGACTATTCTCTCTGGGTTAACTATCAGAGTAACCTCCTCTTGATTGTTCTGAAAGTTCATCACAGCATCACACAACAACCTGCAAGACAAAATATTGAGACTGCAAACATCGACAAAAAAACCTAACAAAATATATTTATATTTTATGTTACTTAAGCAATCTTGTTTTTTTGGAACTCATGCCACTACCGTCATTGTCTGAATATAAGCCGCACTTTTTTCCCAGAATTCGACAGTAAAAATTTGGGGGTGCGGCTAATACACAGGTTTGGCTGCTTATAAATACATTATAAGCCATTTTGATCTGTTCCATCAGGTTTGGCGGTGGTGCAGCTTATACATAAGTGCGGCTTATATTTGAACAATGACGGTATTTAACAGAATATCTGTACACCACACAACTTTTATTGCAAACAGTGTAGACCCAGTCACAATTCCATGCTGTCTAATCACAATCTACACTGGTCGCCCATTTGAGAAAATGATTTCTGTGCAGTAAATGGTAAATCTTCACACTCATACAGTTCATGTCGTGTAACCATGTACAGTAAAACCCCTCATTACGGACACTCAGTATTACGGACACCCCGGTATTACGGACAATTTTTTAAAGAACGGACATTTTCTCTTCTTTGTATATGTAGTAAATAACTCACTAATACGGACACCCCGCTATTCCGGTATTACGGACAACGGACGCAGTACGAAAAATAATTTTAATGCATATTTTAGACCCGCTATTACGGACAATCGAATCTGGTAACATTCCACTTTTTGACTGTTTCACGACATCAATTTACGACATCGGTTTGCGACATATGACCGATTAACGTATTATTGATTAGACTCATTTACGGTAAATGGTAAAGTTGCAAATTGATTTACACAATTGACTAGGGTACCTAATCAAGGTAAGTGGTAATGTCAATTAGCAGTTTAAGATGTTTGTATCTTTTAGTTAATTGGGCAATAATTGACAGGTTTCGGCAATGAAAAGATTCGCTACTTATCGATTTGTTTGTAAATCTATGATAATACATGTATTATGATTTGCATTAAAAAAACTCACCAGTGTTTATTTACTGTTTTTATTGTAGAGTATGTATAAAATGAGCATAAGTACATGTAATTTATAGTTTTGCATTTGTAAAACATGTGTAAAATTAAAATT
Source organism: Corbicula japonica (assembly GCA_038501625.1). Taxonomy (NCBI): domain Eukaryota; kingdom Metazoa; phylum Mollusca; class Bivalvia; order Venerida; family Cyrenidae; genus Corbicula; species Corbicula japonica. The sequence goes on along the minus strand of JAZAYU010001239.1, from coordinate 7,918 downwards.
AGTAAATTTACCTATTTTGTCTCATTTATAACATTAAACTAGATATAAATGCCAATTAACACCTATTAGGCTGTCTAATCAACGATAGATTAATTATGTCGAACCGAAGATGTATCAGACAGTGGCCGGTTGTTCAAACCCACAATTAAGGACACCCCGCTATTAAGGACACTTTCCCTCAGTCCCTTAGGTGTCTGTAATAGAGGGGTTTCACTGTACTAATTTATTTGATAAAAGTTAACACTAGATGGGTGTTCAGTTTAACACTTGTGTCGCCCTCTGGTGCTGTCGGAATAAAAATGCAAGTACAAAAAGGGGCATAACTCCATCAAATGTGACCTTGATCTTAAGAATATAGTATCATCACGAGTCTGTTGTCATAGGGAATATAATTTGAAAGTTTGATGAAGAAATATTAATAAATGGCAAAGTTATAGCCAACGTTAAGTTTTCATATAAAGGGGAATAACTCCATCAAGTGTGACCTTGACTTAAAGAATGTGGTATTATCAAAAGCGTGTTGTGAAAAGGAATATAATTTGAAAGTTTGATGAAGAAATATTAAGAAATGGCAAAGTTATAGCCAATGTTAAGTTTTCGTAAAAAGGAAAATAACTCCATCAAATGTGACCTTGACCTAAAGAATGTGGTATCATCATGAGCGTGTTGTCATAAGGAATATAATTTGAAAGTTTCATGAAGAAATATTAAGAAATGGCAAAGTTATTGCCAACGTTAAGTTTTCGTGTCTAAATAAAAGTACAAAAAGGGGCATAACTCCATCAAATGGGATCTTGACCTTAAGATTCTGGTATCATCTTGAGCGTGTTGTCATAAGCAATATAATTTGAAAGTTTGATGAAGAAATATTAAGAAATGGCAAAGTTATAGCCAACATTAAGTTTTCATGACGGACCGACGGAAGTCTGCTCCTACAGATGGGCTTTTGTTAGGTATTTCTTTTGTTTAAAACTCCCAACAAGCGAAAAACTACCCAATAAGAGACCAAAGGAATGAATGGAAAGTTCTCACAGATGGGCATTTGTTGGGTATTTTGGTGCCCAACAAGTGCCGATCGGTGTGCCCGGACAGACTGACGGACAAAGCAGTCCCTATGTATCGCCACTTACTTTGATGAGGCAGTGAGTGCATTGGTGCACAGCACTTACTTTGATGAGGCAGTGAGTGCATGGGGCACAGCACTTACTTTGATGAGGCAGTGAGTGCATGGGGCACAGCACTTACTTTGATGAGGCAGTGAGTGCATGGGGCACAGCACTTACTTTGATGAGGCAGTGAGTGCATTGGTGCACAGCACTTACTTTGATGAGGCAGTGAGTGCATTGGTGCACAGCACTTACTTTGATGAGGCAGTGAGTGCATGGGGCACAGCACTTACTTTGATTAGGCAGTCAGTGCATTTGGACACTTACTTTGATGAGGCAGTCAGTGCATTCTGACATTTACCTTGATGAGGCAGTCAGTGCATTCTGACATTTACCTTGATGAGGCAGTCAGCACATTCTGACATTTACCTTGATGAGGCAGTCAGTGCATTCTGACATTTACCTTGATGAGGCAGTCAGTCTATTCGGACACTTACTTTGACGAGGCAGTCAGTGCATTCGGGCACATGTCCTTGGAGAACACTGCTTGTAATGTTTCACACTCGATAAAAGCCAGGTTGTGGGTCTTCACAATACCTGAAACGTATCAATGTTTAACCCTTTACTCTATATATACCTTTATGGTATGGAAGAATGGTGTAGATCCAGATCAGCCAGCTCATATGATATGTCTTATCAGGATCTAAACTGTTTGCTTTTTGATTTATTGGGTTATTTCTGACTAAAAGCAAACAGTGAAAAGCCTGAACAGATGGCACAGATGTACCAGCTGCTCTGGATCTACACTGGTTGCACATGCATATATATGGAGTAAAGAGTTAACCCATTGAGACTAAATATTCCAATTGTGGAAACTGATCATGTACAGCTTCAGGCCAGTGTTTTTCTTCTCTTTTGGGGGAAGGGGGTCGCAGCAGCAGGGGGAAAATTGCGACGTGAACAAAGGAAAGGGGGAATATTTGGAAGATACTTGCAGCCTGTCAAACACAACATACCAAAGTATTCACTGATCTTTTAATTCAAAGAAAGTCAGTGGTCTACAGTGAAATGTCTTTTTCTGTCTGCAAATTTATCAATTATTCTTGTCACTGTATTCTCCATCAGTGGGGTATCAATTAAACATATCCAAAATTCAGATTTATCATCTTCACTATCGAATGGTGCTTAACAGACTCCGGCAAAGGGGGAATTTTTTACTGATGTTCGGTGAACAGGATCTACATTGGTCACTTCTTGGTCAGAAATTACCTAAAAAATCAAAAAGCAAACAGTGTAGATCCTGATCAGATAGCAAGGATGTAGTCCTTGTTGGAAGAGATCAAATGTTTGCTGTTGGACAAAATGAACTAGTGACAATGTTTACTAGGCCAGACTAAATCAAACTGATAAAATGTTTTCACAAATAAATCATGTTTTTAATGTAATGTTAAGAATGATAGATGAAATGAACTGGTTTCCATGTTTATAATGTTAGATAAAATGAACTGGTTACCATGTTTACAGTGTGAGACGAAATGAACAAGTTACCATGTTTACAATGTGAGATGAAATGAACTGGTTACCATGTTTACAGTGAAGTGTGAAGACCAGTCTAGAATCTTTCATGTTCAGTCTTATCTTGCATCTTTCCACAGATTTCTCCATGGTGGACAATGACCTGAATACTGTCAGTATGGACTGGAAATGAAATTATACAAAATTTTCATTTAACTGCAGACAACGTCTCAATAGCTGTTATAACTTTTTTCCACTAGTTCTAAATCCAGAAAAGAACAAATCATTTACATTGTATGCAAATGGAAGTACACTAAGCATTTCCTTAGAAGCCACCTGCAAACAGCAACCAGCTGCTCTAAACAGCCAGTTTGAATCTGTCCTAAACTGACATTTAGTTCTAATTTAGCAAATGTAACTACACTACTACAAGTTCATGTAATATTTTGTGGGTTGTCTTATTTTTCAGATAAAAACAGTCAGGAATCAAAAATGAAGAGAAAGAGATAAGTTTAACACCGTCAACTTGCTACTGGTTTAGATTATTATAGAAGGGCCATGACAACTTTAAATATAAAGGTTTTGTTATCCCTGTATCTCAATAAACTTTGGAATGCTAGTTTCACCATTGTGGATTCTACAATGTACATGTATATTCCATCAGAGCTAACCTAGGCACTGTTGATCATGCTGATCTGGTCCGAAGCATTTTTTTCCTTCTTTAACCACCTCCCCAAAAGGATATCATTCTCAAAGCTGAAGGGAGACTTCCCAATTCAACCATCAGACCTTTCCCAATCCCCAAAACTACAGTTCCCAATAACAAACACTGCCGTTTCCCAAGTGCCAATAGAGTTTTTCGCAAGAAATGTCATACAGCGTAAACAAACCGTAACGTACATATGGCTCACCTTGGTTGTAATTTCAAATGCAGATTCATTTCACATTAATTGCAACCTCAATGAAACTTCCTGCCAATTGATTGTCAGTAACATAATTCTGGCATAACATTTACAACACTTGATTCTCTGTGAAGTTGTTTAAAATCCCCAGTGTTACGAATTATGAAAAAATCCCAATTGCGCTTATTAAAAGTTATTTTGCGACTCATTTTTTCCCAAATTCAACATTTTACAATGCAAAAATTTCCCAATTGTAGGGGAAGGGGACCTTTTCCCCATTGGGGGAAAAAATGCTGTCTGGATATACACTGGTTGCCCATGGAACAAAAAGGGGTATCCCATGGAGTACAAGGGAAAGTAACATTGGACGTTACCTTCATAGCAATTTTACAGCGGAGGCTATCCTCGCTATCTTGAGATGATGGTTCCGCTTCCCCAACACCATCATCGTAATGTTGGAAGAAGCTCGGAGCAAACAGGAAGCATGCATAAGCTGATCTTGAGGAGTTCACAGTTCTCAATGCTAACTGAAAATTAAAAAAAAATTAAATTGTTATCTATCAGCAAGCAAATAAATAATAATAATAAATGTTTTGTGGCAAAATGCTGAATCTCAAAGGTCATTTTGTCAATTTTTAAGGGTTTTTCTCAACTTTAAGCTAAAAATACTCATAATTTAAGGAAAAAAAAAGACCCTGTAGCTAAAACCCAAGGGTTCAAAATAAGGCTTTCTGGAAATTTCAAGGGTCAAATGGTCATCTCCCAGTTCAAATAGAACCCCTGAACACTCCTTTTTTTATGTTAACATATATAATATTCCTTTGTACACACTTTGATTATATCTGACTAATAAAATGAAAAGAAACATAATACAAGTGATAAATTACTTACACCATGTTCTAATGGTTCAATGTACAACTCTTCACCAATCTTAGACAATGAATGAACTGCTCTGCCAAACACTGTAACATAAACAGTATATGTGTCATATACAATGTAATATTTACATGCTTCAAATTCAATAGTATCATTTCTTAAAAAAATATCTCAAAGTACATAATGTGTTAATAATTATAGCTTAAATTTTTGAAATGGCTGATGGAACAGTAATGCTGTTGACTGAACTGATAATGCCAATGGGATACTTTTTTTCTACAACCCAAACTAGCAGAGCTTGAATGTCAACAACTCAAGTCATAAAATTGTCCAGAGTTCAATAGATTATATCTGACTTTCAATATGACAAAATCCCGCAAAGTGCATTAAGTCTGAAGGAAAACTCCATCAAAGGCCAAATGCAAGATAAAGGTACATGTAAATACTGAGAAATGAAAATCATTTCTGTAAATTTCCAAATCAGTCACTCATGTAGTTTTAATGGTTATGAGAAATGTTTGATTTTGTAAGTATGAAAGGGGCATAACTATTAAACAAATGTATTCAGTTTTAAGACATGAGAGTTTGAGTGATAAGATCGCAAGTGTGAAGTTTCATGTCACTCAATACTCTCTAATCTACAGCCGTTTTAAAGTTTCTGAGAAATGGTTTGATTATAAATGATAAACTGACTGGGTAAAGCAATCTATTTTCATAAGCCTGAAAATAAAATTTGTTTATATACAAAGATTAGAAAAACTCATTGAAACTTTGGCAATTTTCAGTCTGGTTCTACAAGCACTCTTTATCAGTTTATGTTGTCATCCATTAAATTCCGTGCCCACTTGGCTCTTGAATTAAATTGGAAGGAATCTAGACTACCAGGACATGACTCAACCATTATGAAATATACAAGAGCTGTCAGAGGAGACAGCATGCTCGACTATTCGAATCATTTGAAACAAAAGCAATTTAAAGATTAAAACAATAACAACTATGGCCATACATTCATGTTCAATCAGGAAAAATATTAACAAGTGAATGGTTAGGGAGAAATTCATTTAAAAAAACAGAAATAATTCCTTAATATACCATAACTATTAAACTGAATAGGGGAATAACTATGAAATATTTCTGAATTTGTTAGAAAACTTGTTTTGAAATTGCTTCATTCATAAAGAAGTTATAGCCCGAACAAGTCAATTCAAGTTTAAGTAACTGTGACCTTGACCTTGGACTTACAGGCATGGGTAATATACGCAACACACCGTCTCGTCATGGTGAACATTTATGCCAAGTTATTTTGAAAACCCTCCATTGAAAACAAAGTTATAGCCTGGAGAAGAAAATTCTATTTTTAGTAACAGTGACCTTGACCTTGGACCTACTGGCATGGACATGATAAGGGACACACCACCTTGTCATGATGAACATTTGTGTCAAGTTATTTTGAAATCACTCTATTCCTAATGAAGTTACAGCCCTGACAACAGAATTCTATTTTTAGTAACAGTGATCTTGACCTACAGGCATGGGCATGGTACGCGATACACCACCCTGTCATGGTGATTATTTGTGTCAAGTTATTTTGAAATCCCTCCATTTATAATGAAGTTACAGCCAGTACAAGAAAATTCTATTTTTAGTAACTGTGACCTTGACCTTTGACCTTCAGGCTTGGGTATTGTGCAGACACACTGCCTTGTCATAGTGAACATTTGTGTAAAGTTATTTTGAAATCCCTCCATTCATAACAAAGTAACAGCCCAGAAAAGAGTATTCTATTTGTTAGTAACAGTGAACTTGACCTTTGACCTACAGGCATGGGCATGGTATGCAACACACCACCCTGTCATAGTGAACATTTGTATTAAGTTATTTTAAAATCCTTCCATTTATAACGAAGTTACAGCCGGGACAAGAAAATTCTATTTTTAGTAACAATGACCTTGACCTAGAATCTACAGGCATCGGTATTGTGTGGACACACCGCCTTGTCATGGTAAACATTTGTGCCAAGTTATTTTGAAATCCCTCCATTCATAACAAAGTAACAGCTCAGACAAGAAAATTCTATTTTAAGTAACAGTGACCTTGACCTTTGACCTACAGACTTGGGCATGTACATGACACACCATCTTGATATGGTGAACAACTATACCAAGTTATTTAAAAGTCCAATAAGAAACAACAATGTTACAGAGCATACACGATTTTGCAAGAAAAATCTATTTTTAGTAACAGTGACCTTGACCTTGGACCTACAGGCATGGGTATTGTACGCGACACACCGACTTGTCATGGTGAACATTTTTGCCAAGTTATTTTGAAATCCCTCCATTCATAACGAAGTTAACGCCGAAGTGTATATTTTGCTTAACACAAAATGTAAATGAAAAAGGGGCATAATTTGAAAAAATATTGGAAGCAGGGTTATGGGTCTTGTTGGTTATGATGTAGATTTTGATGGTGAAAATATATTTCAAGTTTCAAAGCAATATCTCAAGTAGTATAAAAGTTATGGGCAAATGCATATTTTGCTTAACAGAAAACATAAGAAAAAGGGGCATAACTTGAAATATATTGACAGCAGAGTTATGGGTCTTGTTGGTAATGATGTAGAATTTGATGGTGAATACATATTCCAAGTATAAAGTTGATATCTCAAGTAGTTTATAAGTTATGGACCAAAGTGCATATTTTGCTTAACGCAAAATTTAAGTGAAAAAGGGGCATAACTTGAAAAATATTTGTAGCAGAGTTATGGGTGTTGTTCTTAATTATGTAGAATTTGATGGTGAATACATATTCCAAGTTTTAAGTTGATATCATAAGTAGTTTTCAAGTTATGGACCAAAGTGCATTTTTTGTTTAACGCAGTTGTTTAACGGACGCCGACGGGAACGCCGACGCCGACACCGGGGCGAGTAGGATAGCTCCCCTATTCTTCGAATAGTCGAGCTAAAAATGAAGGGGCATCCGAGGCAGAGTGGTTAAGGTTTCCAACTGACAATCACTTGCCCTTCACTGCTGTGAGTTTGAGACATACCAGGATCTTTTGTGTGAGGAAGCTTGCCAGCTAGCTTGCGGAACGTGGGTGGTTCTACCCAGTTACCTGCTCTGGCCTGAAAATTGTCCTGTGGGGCACCTAGGTTCTTCCTCCACCTTGTAAAAGCTGGAATGCCAAACAGGCCCTAGAAGCAATGTTCTTGCCTCTAATCTATATCTCGATTTCGAAATTACCATTTTAGCCCGTTTTCCGGTACCGATCGTACTTTGGTCAGGGGGGTTGCCGATAATGGCGATATATAGAGCGTATTGAGAAAAACAGGGTTAAATGTTGAAATTGGCGAAAACATTTACACATTTTATTTGGTTTAACTATAAATATATATATAAATTGTAACTTGCCATAAAAATATCTAATATAGCAGGGTTTTTTTAAGGAAGAGGGGAAGACGCTGGACGCTGGTCAAAAGGGGAAAAATGCGTGAAAAATACAAAATTGGGGAAAATTTG
>JAZAYU010001238.1:0-70036 GCA_038501625.1 Corbicula japonica | reverse complement strand
CCTAAAAGCCTGGTGTAAAAGAAGCTCTCAGCAGAGGTATAAGAATGAAACACTCTCAAACAAGTGTATTTAGAGACTCATGTCACGACTATCATTCAAAGCTTAGCAAATCCCTATCATTTCCCTTGAGTTAAAACAAAATAAAGGAATGGTACTGAATGAAAAAGTAAACATATGTAATAAATAGTTAAATAAATGGGCAAGCAGTGCTACTTGTTGAAAATGGCCTTGCTATGTAATAATGTCCCTCGGGCCATTATTCATATGACAGGGCCATTATCGAAAAGCGGCACTCGTTACCCATTTATTAACCTATATATAAAATATATACATTGAATGTATCTGAAATTATTTTGCGCTATATGTCTTTAAAAAATATCATACTTTTAATTAGCTGTTTAACATAATTTTCTTCAACATTTCCAATAACGGAAATTTCTAACTATTACGCAAGCATTGGCGATAAAAATAATCATCCATCATTTTTACTAGAACGTTTTAGCTCGAAGAAATGTATTATAAAATTATAACATTCTACGAACAATAACAACCAACCAAGGAACGCACAGTTTACGGAAAAGATCGTTTGTTTTACGTCAATTTATATCAAAAACCCGACTTAGCGACAGTAATGGTTATTTAAATTCTGAAATCACAAGATCCATATTATTCTAGAAAGCTAAATATATTTAGGTAAGTTATGTGCAACACTAACAATTTGTCGATTACATGTATGTATAATAATGCAGGCTACTGGGGGTGTTCAAGTTCTAGGGACCTCACACTTGGCCCAAGCACGTTCTAATATAAACAAACAAGTTCAAGGTGTCTTGGTAAATTACATTCAACCCACCCATCAACTCGACAATGTTGCAAGCAAAAGCACACAGATAGATATAAAACATATCCAGCTACACTGTCAAGCAAAGAAGATGGGTAGTTAAGGACATTTACCAAAAATATAGAGCTAATAAGCGCTTTGTGTGCTCATACGCCGCATTGTCAACACTTCCCCCGATCAGTGAGAGAATGTAAATTCATAAAGCTCTGTTTGGTCTGTTTTCTTGCTCCATACACTGGCCCAGTAGATTCAAATCAGTTTCCTTGTGGCCAAGATTTTGGGCTGTCTATTGTCCTTTCAAGATTAAGGAGAGCTCTTCTCTTCTCTTCCAGTTTATGAAGCTGGCTGCATACCTTATACTGTAGAAAGTGTAGAAATGGCTGAGCGTCCACTACTGCACAGCCCACCCACATAAATCCTCGCATTAACCTTTCCAATGTTACAGTAGCACTGTACATTTCATATCTCAACTTCTCAGGAACACAGTTTATTTCACAGCGCATAAATGCAATACAACACGCAGTTTTGCGTGATATAACACTTACATCACTTTCGCTGCCGCAAAGACTTCCAAATTCCTTGGTGAAGTTGCTTGTGTTTCGTGGAGCGTTACAACAACACACGGCATGAAAACAGTTCCTATTAAACTCTTTCTCAAGATCAGTCAAGACAACCTCGCATCTCTCCAGATCCCCTGCACAATAAAGAGCAGAGGCCAGTTTCAGCTTGCTTGAGGCAAAGTCCGAGTTGATTCCTAATGAAAACCACACCAGGGCTGCCGGTGATAAATCTCGAGAATATCGGATGTCTTCAGAACCTTTCAAGCAGCCGATACTGCTAACAAGAAAGGGTATGATCGAATGACTGATTGCAGACTTTACAATTCTACTTTCATTGTTATTATACGTTTCTACGAATTTGTACAAATGTTGGACAAGCACTTCATATAATGACATATGTCGCACACTTGACATTATGACCAGGGCTAATCGGGAAAAAAATAGGCCACATCTCACTAAATGCTCATGTAGATCAACCGATATTCTGTCTCGAGTCTCATTTTGTGACGGTACACAATTGAGCTCAATTTGCGGCATACCGGATGATCTTTTTTGCAATCGACGCCCGAGATCGTCCAAGTCAATACGAAGCAATGACTGTTCTATGTCGTCGGTTATGTTACGCAGGATTGCCACGACTTCTTGTTTTATTGCAGTAGACAATTTCCCAGCAAGAAGATTATTGTTGGGAAAAACGAAATGTGGAATATTGTCTGTTAAAATGAAATGCAGTAACAAGCCCAAACTGTCTTTCAGACATGTAACTAAACTAAAGTCTTTCCATATTGAGGATGAATACGCTATCCGGTGGAAAAGAACAGTTTTGCACATGTAACTAGAAATAACATCTCCGCACTTTGGCTTAATAAATGTTTTAAGAACCATTTTCAGAAGAATATAGCACCTTATCTGTGTAATATTCAGACTAAACACTAGGCTTCTTTCGGCATGTGAGGAAGATAATCTCCATTCTAAATTAGGGTATACACCTGTTCTACTGGCAACTGGGACAACGAAACATCCATGTTCTAAAGAATATCTTTTCATTTTGTTTGTTGGCCATCCTGTCATATTCTCTTGCTGTAACCACCCATACGCTTCCATAGGCCATTTATGGGATTCTAAAGCAAATACAATATCAAATTCATATTCCCCTACTCTTGATCTACCAAAGGTTGCTGCAGGACCATGCTGCATGGAATGAATTAGAATTGGAATAAAACTCGAGCACAGAGAATGTGTAGCTAGCACTCTCCCTCTATTATCTGTTGCAAAATGTTCATGCTGGAAATTTTCTGCAGGCAAAGGAACATCATTTCTCACCAGTTGTAGCAGGCAATATCCCGGGGAGGTTGTTTCATCCTGCACCATCATGAGCTGCATCTCATGCGCCTCGTGTCCCGCTTCCCAGTCGGACCAGTCCTGTAACAACCTGATGCTTTTATTACAAACAACGACGTCAATGTCTGAGTTTATCCCTGACGTTGTTGTTCCCTCTATTTGGCTTCCAAATATATTTGCATTCAATGGAATTTGATCTACGTGAAGGTAAATATTCGGAATGGTTTCACACAACAACCACGTTCTTCTTCTCTTTATTACGAGGTTTTCAGTAACGCCTACATCAGCCAGAACCTCTGACAGTCTCAGAGATAGATTATGAAGCGGAACAGTTGGGCGAGACATTCTGAAATAGGTGAACAAGAAACTTTGAATGCCACCTAACAAGACAAACATGAAAGTTTTGCAGGCTAGGTTTGATTAACCAATTCGTGGGCAGTAATTGGCATCCGTATGCCGCCAAGACCTGCGTTCAGCTCAATTTGTACACCAGTAAATAATATTAAACAGTACAATTTCTATCCAACCCAAACGATTGTTTTTATATGACGGTAAACATGGAAATTTCAATGCGGTATTTTCAGATTAACACCATTCCATGCTTATTAAAAAATAGGTTTGCTGTTTACGAGAAAACACTTTGCGGAACTAAACAGAACAGAATGTTGACAGGGGATCAGAGAATATAGTTCCTGCATACATGTATCACAGAGAACGCCTAATGTCAAAAAACAGCAGGAAGTATATCTTTGGCCAGGGTGATTGAACAAAATCCATATTTATATTGACTGGGATATTGGAATAGTCCAATATAAAATTGCCGAAATATTCAAACAAAAGTTATTTTAGAAGTACATGGTTTATTTACATACACAAGAATCATACTCAAATGCATCAATAAAACGGAGGCCAAGGTTATAAAACTGAGCATGGAAATTAGTCTCAAATCTCAAGCATCTGATTGGCTTAAATGGCGACCAGTCGCCATTTCAGCCAATCAGATGCTTGAGATTTGAGACTGGTTTCCATGCAAAGCTCTATAACCTTCAGTCCTGATCTTTATAACACGTTGTACATTTAACATAGCTTGCCCTTTCTCTTTCATGGTGGCTATAACATGTGAATTTTATAATATCGTGCACATATTAATATTGGAAAAATCACTCGCTTTATTTTTTTTTCTTATTTCTCGCTCACTTGTGGACTTATTTTGATGAGATATAACGCACCGTGCTTCTGTTACCATGCATTTTAATGCACGGTTAGTCTTTCCTATTAATTCGTAGCCGTTTTCGAAAACATTCAAAGCCAAATTTTGTCTGAAGCATGGAAAATTTGAATGTCGTGCACACATAATCCTAAATTCAAATGATTCTCGTCCGTAACCTTGTGTAACATCTTAACATGTTATTGCGTGGCTAGATACTGTCGCCGGACGGTACGGGTTCGCTCCCAAGTAGAGGCAATATCATTTGAAATTCCCATTAGCACTATTTACGCAGTTTGGTGGCCGTAGAAATTCTACCCAGCATGCAAGTCGGTGATTGTTGATAGCGATCACGTGACTCGCCGAGATAACGCAGGCCGCGTGCACATGCGAGAAAAAGCGATGACGCATATCTATGTATAATATAGGTCTTTATTCTACCCATGCAAATTGGTGATTGCTGTTATCAAGATAAGTTGATATTGTCCTCAGTAGAAATCGACCCCTACTTTCAACAGCCGCCATACAGAACGAACACTCTATTGTGACATTTTAATACTGTAAAACGCTTTAATTTCGCGAGATCAAAATTTCGCAATTTTTTTAATCAGCTTTTTTTCTTTTTTCGCGTATATATAAATTCGCAATGTCGTTAGACTAAAACGGGATGACGTAAACCGGAAACGCTGAACAAAAATAAATGAATGGTGGCCAAAACGGTATATTGATAAGTGGCGTCTGAAGTGATTAACAGTTTTGTTTAAGTTGCCTACTTTAGATTATACTTATTTTCGGATATATGGCAACTTACATTGTATCATATATTCTCGGTATGTATGAATTCGCGAGAAAAGCGAGGCGCGAATGTTAGAGAAAAATAAAACGCAAATAAATTATTTTTCACAGTAAATGGAAATATTTATTTGGTTACCTTAAAACTTCCTTAATTTTTCCTAAACGCCTCTATATATTTTTTTGTCTCGATCCATCGTTGAATTAAACATGTCCGGATTGAAATATTAGCACCCATATTTCATTATGAAGTAAATCCGAATTACACAACCTGAAAGGTAAAATAATGTGTAAAAAACATGAAATAATTATGAAATTACAAAACGATAACTCTAAATTCAAGCAAGAATTTTGAATTTTTGGCAGTGATTCTCATTCTTAATTATTGATATAACAATATTTATAATACAATATTTTTTAGATAACTTTACCTTAGTTGTTGTCACGGCTATCCAAGTCGGTGGCTTGATCGGTGTTGCATGGCTACCCGCTGTCGCCCTACGGTACGGGTGGGCTCCCCAGATTAGGGAATATCATTTTTTATATTTTTAAATCCATTTATTTAAGCTTAAAGTTTCACTTTTATCTAACGTAATTTAGGCTGAATGATGAATTGTCTTAAGGAAGTATTTCGACAAGAGTGTACCGTAATCTTCCTATGTCTTCGGACAGTTAAAAAATATTATTTTGTACGTCCCAATATTAAGGGCCGCGAAATATTATTTGTTCAAAATGTTTCACAAAACTTTTCGTATAATATGGTTGTATGCATTTACAGATATAGCATGTGAGGACATTATCATCGAAAATTTTAAATGAGTTTATCTACCGTGGGTATAGTTTTTATTAAACCAAATTATTCTTGCACAGACAGATCTAAACCCTCACCCAAAGTTCTCATTTGGTCCTTAATTGTATATGCATACAATGTATGCTAGTTTCGTTTCTTCCCTACCCACGCCCAAAGTTCTCATTAGTCATCAATTGCATATGCATACAATGCACGCTAATAACGTTTCTATCGTATATCAAGAGAGGTTGTGATAAAAACTGTTTTCTCTTTGAATCAATTATCATATGACTTTTAACTCTTCTTTGATTGTGTTTTTAAATGAATCCAATACCATTTACTTACACCGTAGGGTCAAAATAAGAACAGTCTTTAATTGAAAGGGAGAAAATTATAAACCAGGATACTTTAAAGGTGATTTATTTCAATAAAAATGCTGCTCCTTAATGTTTTGTTGTTGTTTTTTTTCCTTCTAAAGTGGTGTGCTATTAAAAGAAAACAAGAAACTGAGACAAATATTGCAGTTGCTTGACCTATTATTGCATGAAATGCAGTTTAAGCAAAATTTGAGATAATACAAACTCTTTCAAAGTTAAATATTAGCTACAAGATAAGAGCTTATATTGAAGAATATTGTTAGCAAATAATCACAAATAAAGCGTTAGGTTAATTTATTTCTTATGAAAGATATCAACAAAGATTGAGTGTAGATGTTAATTTTCACTACTGTTAAATCATTTTATTTTGCACGGGTTTAATTTTATAGTGTTTCTTTACAGGAAAAATACAGTTGCGCGAATGTATGCCCCGCGAATTGTTATTTATGGGTTTTACCCGAAATTTCGTCCCCGCGAAATTAAATGATACTACGGTAATTAACATTTCAATGAATGATTTGTGTTTCATCACGACAACATAACCCAAGTAAAGGAGGAAAATATACTGTTTTGAAAGTGTCCCAAAATATAACTCTGCAAAACATTATCCATTTCGGGAAAAATAATGTTGTCCCAATATTAAAGGTGTCCCAAGATTTATGGTGTTTACGGTATTTAGAAACAAGAAAAAAACATAAGAGCCATTTATATTGCAAGTTGTTATTTACGTTATACTCAAGTGCCTACGGTAGTAGTTCTAAAAACTCACTTTTACAAGGGGGTAGCAGGAAATTAATGTTTGTTTTTTACTTTTCTCAGAAAATCTGTTAAAAATATTGTAATATCATTATACTTTGCGACTGTTTAATTTTCGCGTATTTCGCGTACTGTTTAATGCGCGAAATCAAACGCAAGCGAAATCAAAGCATTGAATATCCAGTCTCATTTAAATAATACAAGTGCGCGAATATGAGCCCACTCGAAAATGTCACATATGCCATTTGTGCGCAATTTGATCCCGGCGAAATTAAATGATACAACAGTACTTAGAAACTTCGGTTTCGATGCTCTAGAAAAACAATATTTATATTTCGGAGAGCTTGTGCTTTTCTGGAGCTTGTAACAATTTCGATGATCTCAATGAATGCAATAATTGCAATACTTCAAAGTATGAACTGTTGAAATAAGTGTATCGGTACTAAAAATAAATACCAAGCTGAACAAACATGTATACAACGTGTTTATTGTGGCTGTGACTTTATTGATGATTTTAATAATTTTATTACAAGTCTTATTTTGCATAGTACTCAATCCACAATTTTTTACATTTAATGCTGATAACTAAAGCTTTAACTGTTTTAAACTAACTTTTTGAAATAAGGGATTTTAAGTCAGTTTTAAGCCTACAAGTTTGACAGGAAAATAATGCTTTCCAAAGTCCCAAAAATACGATACAAACAACGGGGTGGTATGGTAGCAGGTTCAAGCCTTTTTTGTCGAATCAAATATTTCTTTGGCTTTGATTTGCCTTCCGAGGAAAATGATTATTTTAATTGCTCGATGTACATGTAGACCTTCGTTCCAAATCTTGTCACACTTTCTTTGCATTTTGCTATATAAAATCCCCACATGTTTAATGCCTCTTGGGGGGGGGGGGGGTGGCAATCGCCACTAGGAACCCCTTATATGTGCCTAAAACTTTTAAAAAGCTGGCTACGCCCCTGCCTTTTGTGCCTCTTGAATGCGCTAGTCAATGTTTAAGACTATCAGGTTATCATATAAACAAACAAGTACTATTTTTAAATGATAACGAGAAAACCATGTACGACATATATCAAGATTTTAACACTTACAATACCGTAAATTGGTATATTTTTGCCTCGGTTAATAATTGGCCTAATTGGCCATCCTAATGAAAAGGCCAAAATTAAACACACCAAAATATGCCACAGGTGATAATTAAGACCAGGTAGTGCAAACACAACAATGCAGATTATTTTGCACACATTGCCGGCGTTTATCACTATTTATCGCTTTTGTACAACAATTCGATAATATCATTATTTTAAATTTCAATTAGTATATTTAAGTTTGTTGGATTATTGTTTGTTGCAATAAATGTTGTGAAAATGTGAGATTTGTTTAAGTGTTTTAAATATCATATCTTTATTTGCATAACACATTTTATGCATGTTAATTTTTTTTCTGCATGTGAAATTTTATTTTTGTATATCAAATATAAAATGAATAATTTTGCAGTCTTTTGTTGCTTTCTCCTTTATGTTTCGTTTATAAATATGTCTAAGATAAATGCCGATCAATCTGATAAATTAGCGTAGATGACAAAATAACGTATTTGTATTCTTCGTCACACAATGATAAATGGCCAGAATTAAACTGGCCAAAATAAAAGACAGGCACGAGTCAAGAGGGAGAAATGGCCTAAAAAAAGAAGACGCTAAAATATCCTAATTCACGATAGTAAATACTGATAATAAATGTAATAGATGAAACGAAAAGTTTGAAAATCACCAAACACGACACATTTGTGAATATTACAGGATCGGTTTGATTGAGCCTGTTTATGGCCAGTAATGGAAATGCATGGCCACGCCGCTGGCATGATCTTAATTACAGCTTGTTCTGACCTCATGATATTATAGTATTTAATAATTTAGGCAAGGTCAGGACGGAACAAGCCAGAGTAGGTTTTCTCATAGTGAAGAATATAATCGGAACTAACGTCTTAAAATAATAAGTTGACGTGTGGTTTGCTTTAAATTTTTTTAATTGTGCAACTTTATCTATTGTTATACATTCTGACGAGAAAATAACTATTGAAGTGTTCTCACAGTTAAGGTTTGTATAATTGGCAACTCTGAGAGAACTTCAAACTTAATTTATCACAAAAGGAGGTTGCGTAGCTACAATTAGGCCATGTAGGCCCGGGCCTACAAGTTGGGCAGGAAAATGGCGTTTTTAAAAGATTCCAGAAATAAAAACAACGGGGTGGTACGGTAGCAGGTTCAAGCGGTTTTTGTCAATTCAAATATGTCTTTGGCTTTGATTTTCCTTCTGGGGAAAATGATTATTTTCTTTGCCAGATGTAAATGCAGACCTTCGTTCTAGTTTTCTGTGTTGTCACGCTTTATTTGCATTTTGCTTATTTTAATCTCCCCTTGTTTACTGCTTCTTGGGGTCTTTGCACCCCAGACCCTCTTATCAGGAGGCAACCGCCACCAGGAACCCCTTGAATGTGCCTACAACTTGTAAAAAGCTGGATACGCCCCTGGGGAGCTTTATCTGCAAAAAGACACGTATACTCTGCTCTTCAAATTCCAGTTGTATTTATTTGAACAATACACCCAGGATACTTTGATTACACAGTGAAATATGCATATAAGGAATGGTCATACCCAGAAGACACAGCTTCGTCCGCAAAGCCAAAGAGCAACGAGGAAAAGAAAACATGCATTTAAATAAATGATAAAAAAGATACTACAAAAAATTCCATTGACAGTCAACCAAATTTACAAATATCGGGCGAACTTCGTTCACTATACCGAGTTACGCTGGCGTATGCCGATTTCTAAACGGGGACCGGCAAATCACTACATTCATTCCGGATTTAGCAGCGTCCCATTAAAGAAAATGTACCTAGAAAGGTACTAGTTAAAAGTTGTAATACTTATTGTTTGTGTCTCCAGCATGTTACGAGACTGGTAATACAGGATACTCCGGAGTTACTGACATGTCATCATCTGGTTACTAATACATTATTTGCAGACATAAAAATGTATACTCAAAATTGTTTACACTTTACACTTACAATCTTTCGTTGATTGTTTGTGGCGTCTATTTTAAAGCTAATTATTGTATAACCACGCTCCCCTTCTCTCTACCTTTGTGGGAAGGCTGTGTCTGCTGGATGTGTATATTTAACTGTTTTTGAAAATTTTGTGTTAATAATTTACGGCTTACACGGTGCAAATACTTGTACTAATACTGTAGTATCATTTAATTTCGCGTGGACGAATTTTCGCGCAAAACGCGTAAATAACAAATTCGCGGGGTAATGAATTCGCGCAACTGTGTTTTCTATATAGAAACAATGTTAAATGGTTCGAAGTCGCTGGGGTTGAACATCGTGCTCTTGCCGTAGTGCGAAATACGCAAAAATTGAACCCGCACAATAAATATTGATTTAACAGTATATACTGAACAAAAGAATAACTTTTATAAAATGCCATAGGAAACTCATATTAAGATAATGATGCCCGTAGATGCAAAAATCTAAAAGAATTTTTCCCATATATGTTCATTTTTGTAGTTGTCAGTTTAGTAATGGTAGTGTCTCTAGTAGGAGCGAGCCCGCACCGTCACGGCGACGGCGCCTAGCCCTGCAATTCCAGCGACGCAACCAACTGAGCTAACCGGGGCAACCCCCAATAAGGTTGATCGGATAGCCATGATATACGTAAAAATCACGGGTTATTTTTTGATAACAGTACTGACTAAACGTACGGGAAGACTTTTTACAGCCGCCACACTGCACAAATAGCGCTTTTATGAATTTCAAATGATAGTGTCTCTAGCTGGGAGCGATCCTGCATCGTCACGGCGACAGCCCCTAGCCACTGAGCTAACCGGGACAACCTCCATAAGGTTGATCGGATAGCCCTGATATACGTAACAATCACTACATGACAACGGTAACGGGTAATTTTACTGATAACAGTACTGACTAAATGTACGGGGAGACTTTTTACGGCCGCCACACTGTTTTGAATGCCACCGAACACGACAAGTATTGCAGGCTAGGTTTGATTGAGCGAATTCATGGGCAGTAATAGTGCTACTGTGATAATTAAAAGACACCGAAAATTAAAAAAGTAAAAACATTATTTTGTTATTAAAGCAACCAAAAGTTGAATTTTGTTCTTTCTTTAATTATAAATGAAGTAATTTGCAAGAATGATGTTTACGTAACCGTGTCTTACTTCTTTGCATCCAGTGGACTTGTTTGCGCTTTTTTCTACCAAGCGTTTAAATCCTTTAGAGCCTTTAATCATAAAATATCGATCTCATGATTATTTAGGAAACCGGAGAAACATCATCTACTCGCTTTATATAAGACACGGTTACGTACACATCATGCTTAAAGAAAGAACAAAAATTCAACTCTTAGTTGCGACAACAAAATATTGAAACCATGTTAAATAGCATTGGTACAAATTTTGATCGATTCAACTACCAATAGAAACAAGGGTGTCAAAGAGAAAGGAGCAGTCAAGTGACAGTAACTGTATTGCGAAAAAATGTCAACTTAAATGTCCGTTAGGGTAGGGTAGGTACCAAGTTTTTTGTGTTTTTTTTTTTTTTTTTTTTTTTTTAGAAATCGCGAAAGGTTGCTGCTATTATACACCATTTCTAATGCTTCAGTTCATGTACCACTGTGCTTCAGTTCATGTACCACTGTGCTTCAGTTCATGTACCACTGTGCTCATCTGTTTTTCTCAATATGTCCTAATAGAAAGGAATTTAAATCAAGGTCACATATGGATGTACTATTATGTTATTATGGAGCAGCTGGCAACCGACAATCGAGACTAGATCAATATGTGTGTACTATTATAACATTTTCAATAAATGTTATCATAAAATTTAAATTTCAGGTTGCTGTTGATGATAGGATCCATTCAGAATGTCATTGCATGAAGACCTTAGTATTGCACAGATATACAAATATTGACAGCTCCTTTCAGGACACAAATTGGGGCAATGCTTAATAAAACATGTTAATACTTTTGATTAATAGCAAAACAGACAAAATAAGATAAGTTCATATAATGTTTAATATGGAACCCTTTAGATGCCGACAATAAATTTACAGTACGAATGCAATACCTGTCTGTTGTTTCAAACAATAATTGCACATTCTGACAATTTATCTTTACATCAAATTCTTTAAATTTAATCTTAGTATTCTAATGTCCAGAATTAAATAGCACTTTTAATTCTGACAGTAAAAACTGTGCAGAAAAAATAGATATTACAGCGAAGTTAGGGCTTAGTTTTGTTTTTGGTTCAATATATTCTAACAGCCATTTACTGTTTGCAAAATGGTCTCATACAGTAAACAGTGAAACATTTGACTCGACAGTCATTGCACAAAGGGTAGACAGTCTTGAATTTAATCTTTAGTTCCATGTCAGTGTCAGCCCTGGCAATGCCACAATAGAAACATCTATCAATCTGGTTAATGTCCGAATGGTGATGTATAGCACTGTAGTATGATGTCTCCATAGGGATGCTGCAATCTATGGTCATCCTTGAAAACTATTTACCATGAAGAACGTTGTCAGGTCATACAAATCATCCTGATCATCAAGCTTCGTCCATGGCCCATCTGAAAATATTTTTTTTTAATTGTGAAAAGACACATGGTTTAATGAGTATACGGTCGAAAGGACATTTTGTCAAAAACACTATTCTGAAAATGACCAATTATAAAAAGTAGCAAAATCACCATTTTGCCAAAAGAAATATACCAGTTTGTCATATTGCTGAAAAAGATTTTATGAAAATGAAATACAGCGAACTGTCGCGTCAAATTAAAAATAACAAACAATTTTGATCATTTGCAAATACCATTGAATTCTTACAAGTTTAACAAGAAAACCATATCATAAAATAAACAGATCATCTATCAATTTACGCATTTATACCTTACTACAATGACCTTTCAACCAAATGCCTTTTTTTTGCCAAGTATTTTCTACCTAAACAGGATATTTTGACAGTGAAATCTTTTGTTGACCAATTTTTTCACAAAAACAAATTTACATCCATACAACCTTAAATTCACATTTAAATATTTAGAAAATAAAATTCTAACTTACACAAACAAAATCTAGACACATTGCTGTCCGGTTGAAATGTCATTTACCCCACCCACCTGCTTTTGATGATAACGAGATCTCCATCATCCTTTCTGATGGCATCGCATGGTGAATTCTAGTTTATTAAAACATTTGTCGCCGTCTATCACTCAAACATCCTAACCTCTCCACACGTTGACACTTCTTTCGAAAGATCTGCAGAATTACCGCTTCTATTGCATGTCGTACATACGTACTGTAAATTTATTGTCGGCATATAAAGGGTTCCATATTACGACTATTTGATTCACGTGGACCAGACGCTCATTATTCTAGTATTATGTAAAGCGCCTGATCGATACAAATTGATAATCTTGCGCGAGTTTTCTCCCTTTGACTAAAATGTTTACTTCTTGGTGTTCGCGGAAGGTTATGAATAAAAATCGCTTAATTTGAAAAAACATGAAACTCTAGGGTCGGCGGCTTTACTTAGGTAGGGTCGGGTTCCCCGAAACACAGATATATTTTTAGGCCTTACAATGCTCTATCATATGTTGGAGTGGGTAAAAGATATGAAATTACTGGAAATCAAAAAGTTTTTATTCTTGTTTTCGTCAACTTAACTTAACGTAAACTTTCTAACAATACAAACATATGAACCAGCATGATATAATGGTGTTTAAAATAAACACGTTGCTAAAATTGAACATTAAAAGAAGGTTGTTTCTTGTAATATTTGTTTATTAAGCAAAAGGTTATTGTAATTAGTATATTCACTTAACTGGGATAACTACAACCTAAAAATATTAGGTAAAAACTTATGTAAGTCAGTGATTTAAGAAACAATTATATCTAAGTGATATCCATTTAATTTTTATTTCGGAAACAAACAATTACAATGTAAACACCTTACATGTAACGGAAATTTTATCAAACATGATATCTTTGTATAGAAATTTGTATTGCATTTTTCAAAATTAAACAAAAAAACAAATAAGGGCTAACTAGCAATATGCAAATCATGTGTCTAATTTGCATAAGAAAAGTAGTACAATAAAATAAACTTTACAATTAACATCCTGTTTGTAGGTTCAAAAATGTTTAAATGTTCATTGTTTTGAGTCTATTCATTGACATATGTAATACAATGTTGTTACAGACATGACATATTAAACACTTAAATTTTTATCACATTTTTACTAAGTATATGGATACTTTCAGACACCTATACATGTTGTTTTTAACTAATATGAAAGTGTAAAATTTCCGTTACCAATTTAAAATGTCCGTAACTGATGTCAATATGGGAACACTATTCAACAAAACTAAGATGTCCCTTAAATGTGTTAAAATCCCTTACTGATTTCCCATGTATCAAATTTAACATTATAATGTGCAATTAGTTTTAAAAGTACTAAAATTGTCGTTCCCGTTAAGGTTACATTTACCACCAAATACCCTAAATTGGTTTTAGGACCAAGAAACCAATTATGATAAACCGTTGTATAAATATAATAATTTATGAAAAATGCTATGATATAAAAATATGTTGTTAAAACCTGACAGAAAAAAAATTAGCTAAAAAGTTACTATAAAATCTCCGTTACATACGGGAACGGAAATTTAATCAAATTAACATAAAATAAATATAACATAGCACCTATATTTTTTGATTGTATAAAAGGTATTTACACAATAGTTTTTAACATATATCTTCAGTTTTATTTGCATAATACTTGTCATATAATCCACAGTTAGTGTAATACCGTTTAATGGATTTTTTTCGCAAGCATAATATTTTCGCTATTTTCGCGACAGACGTGAATTCGCTAAAATTTAAAACGCCAGAAATTCCCAACAACTTTCGCGTTAATTTCTGTGAGCGCAAATTCTCTAAAATTACAAATGCAAAATTTAAAATTACGACAAAATCGCGAACAAATTTCGATCGCGAAAATAACCCATTATACGGTACAACATAAACAATATTAATACTCACAAAAGTTTAACCCTTGCATTCAACTAACGTGATAGATTACTCCGAAATTTTCTCTTGAACTTTTCGCGTAAATAGCAGAAAAACATTTCTTGTTAAAGTGCATTATGAGGTATGCTATAACTTCATTTATATTTCAATTAATGTTATACAGTTTAGGCTAATTACAAATTTCGATATCGGAAATTTAATAACGAACATTTTGATTAATGGCAATAATGGAACAAAAATGCGACTGTTAATTGGTTTACATTTAGGTTATTATTTGTATATATTTGTTTTTCCGAAAAATGAAGTATTACATTTGATTTTTTGCTAATGTTATTCAAGAGTTTATGATATTTTACTACTTACGGATATTTTACTTAGTACGACTGAAAACCCAGATAAATTTAATTTACAGTATTCAAAACATGTAAAAAGATAAACACCAAAAAATAACTTGATTACATGTGTTACTATAAATAGTAACAAATTTACGTTACGACCGGAAGCGTTATTCAAGGTCGCAGGGCATTAACTTATAAGACGCAGGGGCCCTGCGATTTTGTTTTAGGTTTTCAATTGTTGTCATTGGTTTAATCAAATTAAATCATTAAAAACGAATAAATTGTATATACCAGTAAAATATTACCAATTTGAAGTCACTTCTTTCCTTTTTCTGTTCCATTCATTTGTACCATTTATTCTCACATAGCTAGCCTAAAAGCCTGGTGTAAAAGAAGCTCGCAGCAGAGGTATAAGAATGAAACACTCTTCATTTACAGAATCATACCACGATTATCACTTATATCATTCAAAGTTTAGCAAATCCCTATCATTTCCCTTGAGTTAAAACAAAATAAACGAATGGTATTGATGGAATGTATGAAAAAGTAAACATATGTAATAAATAGGTAAATAAATGGGCAAGCAGTGCCACTTGTCGAAAATGGCCTTGCTATATATTATGTCCCTCGGGCCATTATTCATATGACAGGGCCATTATCGACAAGCGGCACTCCTTGCCATTTATTAACCTATACATAAAATATATATGTATCTGACATTATTTTGCGCTATATGTCTTAATAAAATATCATATTTTAAACTAGCTGTTTAACATATTTTCTACAACATTTCCAATAACGGAAATATCTTACAATGACGCAAGCATTGGCGATAAAAATAATCATCCATCATTTTTGCTAGAACGTTTTAGCACGAAGAAATGTATTATATAACATTCTACCAACAATAACACCCAACCAAGTAACGCACAGTTTACTTAAAAGATCGTTTATTTTACGTCAATTTATATCAAAAACCCGACTTAGCGACAGTAACGGTTATTTAAATTTTGAAATCACAAGATCCATATTGTTCTGGAGAGCTAAATATATTAAGGTAAATTATGTGCAACAATAACACTATGTACGCATAGTCAATTATATGTACATGTATGTATAATAATGCATACTACTGGGAGTGTTCAAGTTATAGGAACCTCACACTAGGCGCAAACAGGTTCTAATATAAACAAACAAGTTCAAGGTGTCTTGGTGAATTACATTCAACCCACCCATCAACTCGACAATGATGCATGCAAAAGCACACAGACAAATAAAACATATTCAGCTACACTGTCAAGCAAAGAAGGTGGGTAGTTAAGGACATTTACCGAAAATATCGAGCATATAAGCAGCATATACGCCAAAATGCCGCGAGAAAATGTAATAACCGAACGTCTCGAGCAACTAAGCAGCATATATGCCACTTTGCCGCATTGTAAGCTCTTCTCTCAATCAGCGAAAGAATGTAATAACCGAAAGCACCGATTATTCTGTTTTCTTGCTCCATACATTGGCCCAGTAGATTCAAATCAGTTTCTTTGTGGCCAAGATTTTGGGCTGTCTCTATTGTCCTGGCAAGATTGAGGAGAGCTCTTCTCTTATCTTCCAGTTTATGAAGCTGGCTGCATACCTTATACTGTAGAAAGTGTAGAAATGGCTGAGCGTCCACTACTGCACAGCCCATCCACATTAAATCTCGCATTTCAATTTCCGATGTAGCCCTGAACATTTCATATCTCAATTCAACAGGAACACAGTTTATTTCACTGCGCAAGAATACAGTACAACACGCAGTTTGGCGTAATATCACACCGACATCACTTTCGCTGCCGCAAAGACTTCTAAATTCCTCGGTGAAGTTGCTTGTGTTACGTAAAGAGTTACAACAACACACAGCCTGAAAACATTTCCTATTAAACTCTCTCTCAAGATCAGTCAAGACAGCCTCGCATCTCTCCAGATCCCCTGCACAATAAAGAGCAGAGGCCAGTTTCAGCTTGCTGGATGCAAAGTCCGAGTTGATTCCTAAAGAAAACCACACTAAAGCTGCCGGTGATAAATCTCGAGAGTGTCGAATGTCTTCAGAAGCTTTCAAGCAGCCGATGCTGCTACATAGAAAGGGTATGATCGAATGACTGATTGCAGACTTTACAATTCTACTTTCATTATTATTATACGTGTCTACGAATTTGTACAAATATTGGACAAGCGCTTCATATAATGGCATATGTCGCACACTTGACATAAAGACCAGGGCTAATCGCAAAAGAAATATGTCACATCTCACTAAATGCTCATGTAGATTAACCGATATTCTGTCTCGAGTCTCATTTCGTGACGGTACACAATTAAGCTCAATTTGCGGCATATCGGATGATCTTACTTGCAATCGACGCCCGAGATCGTCCAAGTTAATACGAAGCAACGACTGCTCTATGTCGTCGGTTATTGTACTCAGGATTGCTGATACTTCTTGTTTTACTACAGCAGACAATTTCCCAGCAAGCAGGTTATTATTTGGAAAAATGAAATGTGGAATGTTGTCTGTTAAAACGAAATGCCGTAGCAATACGAAACAGCCTTTCAGACATGTAACTAAACTAAAGTCTTCCCATATATAAGATGAATACGCTATACGGTGAAACAGAACCGTTTTGCACATGTAACTGGAAATAGCATCGTCGCACTTAGGCTTAATAAATGTTTTTAGAAACATCTTCATAAGAATATAGCACCTTATCTGAGTTATATTTAGACTGAACATTAGGCTTCTTTCGGCATGAGAAGTAGATATTCTCCATTCTAAATTAGGGTATACACCTGTTCTACTGGCAACCGGTACGACGAAACATCCGTGTTCTAAAGAATATCTTTTTATATTTTCTGTTGGCCATCCGCTTGTGTTATTTTGCTGTAACCATCCATTCGCTTCCAAAGGCCATTTGTGGGATGCTAAAGCAAATACAACGTCGTATTCATATTGCCCTTCTTCTGGACTACCAAAGGTTGCTGCGGGTCCGTGTTGTGTAAAAGAAAATATAATTGGAGTATAACTTGAGCACAGAGAATGTGTAGCTAGCACTCTCCCTCTATTATCTGTGGCAAAATGTTCATGCTGGAAATTTTCTGCAGGCAAAGGAACATCATTTCTCACCAGTTGTAGCAGACAATATCCCGGGGAGGTTGTTTCATCCTGCACCATCATGAGCTGCATCTCATGCACCTCATGTCCCGCTTCCCAGTCGGTCCAGTCCTGTAACAATCTGATGCTTTTGTTACAAAGAATGATGTCTATGTCCGAGTCTATCGCTAATGTTGTTGTTCCCTCAACTTGGCTTCCAAATATATTTACATTCACTGGAATATGTTCTATGTAAAGGTAGATATTCGGAATGGTTTCAAACAACACCCACGTTCTCCTTCTCTTCATTACGAGGTTTTCAGTAACGCCTATATCAGCCATTACATCTGACAATCTCAGAGATATATTATGAAGCGGATCTGTCGGACGAGACATTCTGAAGAAGATAAAAATGAAACTTTGAATTCCACCGGAAAACGACAAATATGAAAGTATCGCAGGCTAGATTTGCTTGAGCCAATTCATGGGCAGTAATTGACATGCATATGCCGGATATCACAGAGATGTAAAAGAACAACAGGAAGTATATCCTTGGGGTGACTGAACAATATCCAATGAAACCTATATTGACTGGAATATCTAAATTATCCATCTTTAAAATGGCCAAAATAATTAAGAATTACACAAGGCATATAATGACGCAATTGACATGTAAAATATCGGCATATACAGTACTGAAAATCACGAAATTGACAAACGAAATGGAGTGGAAATGGAAATGAAACGCTTTTCACTCTATGTTGAAACGGAAACGCAATGGAAACGGAACGCTATCGAAATGGAAACGCAACGGTGCGCTACAAACGTTTGGAACGCTAGCAACGGTAGAAACGATATAATAGGAGAGCTTGGAACACTAGATACGGTAGAAACGGAATAGTTGGAACGCTAGAAACGACCCGCTTATTTATAGTAGCGTTTTTTCATGTTTCTAGGTCACCCGATTATTTATAGTAACGTTCTAAACGTTTCTTTGTACGAAATTAATTTTAACGAAAATAATAGTTGTCGAAATAACGCTTCGTGGGACAATTGTTTCAACTAATGATCAGTCTAAATATTAACCATTATTCAGCGCTGATCGAGATATTGTTAGACATTTCGCTACATGTACATGTATATGCATAAGAATCTCGGGTGAATATACTTTTCACTACGTTTATGCGTGCACGTTTTTGAAGATCTGTTTTTATTTATTTGTTTTATAGCTTTAAAACGCGATATTGAAAAGATCTAGCAAAAAGTACGGACAACTCAACATTATTTTGTTGTATTTTGCGTCGGGGATTCAGAAATGAAAAGTGAAATTACATGTTGTAATGTTTTTTTTTATTATAGGAAACAGCATCAACTGCCCTTTGGAAAATAATGTTTTCAGGAATTTATCATTCGTCATTAAATATGACCTACAATCTTACGCCGACAATAATATCAGATGTCTAAATATTTGGCGGTAAAACCAGGTAATTTGTTCGAAATACACGTTGTTTGCTCGCCGAATCCATCATATCACGTAAAATACATATGACGTGCATCAAAACGCTAACAATACGTCAGACGTGTGCAATTTAAAAGACATGATTTGCACGAGATGCACGCTTCTTGCGCGAAGCATGTGAATGGTTTCGTCGTGAGTGGTATTTGTGTTCTGTTCTAGTTTTGGAACGATTCACATGAATGACATGATGTTTGCGATCAGAATTATGCACTTCTCGGTCACAGATAGAAAATATTGCTTTCAACATTCAATTATTTGACAAAGATCACAACAATTTAAACTCCTGTTTTGAAACTGAATGTTTCAAATTTAGATTTTGTCGTATCCTTTCTGCACTGAAAAGGCTTTCAATTATCAATAATTAAAAATAATGTACGATCTTTTACATTAGATTTCACTGGCGGTGATCTTTGACCAGTAGATAGTTGTTATTTATTACTGATCTTGTTGTTTATTTTTAGTTTTCAAATAAATGTTAGGCACACGCTAAGTACAACATTCAATACGATGTCTGGTCCAATATTTATTACACGTTGATTTTACTCTTTATATAATTATCCAGCAATAGCAAGTTTGGAAAAAGTGATCCCCCTTTTAATTATCAACAGTAGGCACTTTCCCGTTAGTCAAGAAGAGGTTACCTCCCGTGGACATTGTAGGATTTTTTTCTGTTTATACTGAACAAATATCCGATGTAACTCTAGAAAGCTTAGTTACTTTGTAGTATTTCAACATAGAATTTACATGAGCGTAATTGTATAAAATATTTGTTTCAAAAGTTTCAATTTCTTAACAAACTACTTTTCGAATAACTGTGCATGCTTCAAAAACAAAACAAAACGCAACAATAGCTCATCGCACTTGCATCTTACTCAGATATTTAAATTAATATGAAGTGATTTGAAATTAATGTCCCGTGAATAGCGAAAGATAGATATCAGTCGTATCGGGACGCACCTTACATCACCGGAGCTAAATATCTTAGAATCTGAATGATTCAGATCTTTCGCTTTATTTTTTTTTCTCAATAATGTAAACTCTTCATACATGAAAGACAACAACTTTTTACGGTGTTGTTAGAAATGCAATGGTAAATACACTCTTAGGCCGGTATTCCATAGTTCCTTGATGCGTGATCCGTGTCCGCGTCCGGGTGCGCGATTTTTCACATACCAAAGATATCGTTGGGTATATTCCATACCTCCGTGTCCGTCCGACGCGGAACGAACATGGAGATATGGAATATACCCAGCGATATCTTTGGTAAGTAAAAAATCGCGGAAACGGACACGGAAGCGGACACGGAATACGCAACACTGAACTATGGAATACCGGCCTAAGGCCGGTATTACATACTTCCGTGATGCGTGATCCATGTCCGTGTCCGTGTTAGCGATTTTTCACTCACCAAAGATATCGTTGGGTATATTCCATACCTCCATATCCGTTCCGCCTTCGTGTCCGTGTCCGCGACGTGTAACGGACACAGAGGTATGGAATTTTCCTAACGATATCTTTGGCGAGTGAAAAATCGCGGACACGGACACGGATCAGGGATCACGCATCACGGAACTATGGAATACCGGCCTAAGGCATGATTATAGAGCAGACAATGTTCTTTAATCACTTTAATTCTGGCGTCAGCTCGAGTCATGTATACGCACGTGTGCCTGCGCTGGGAATTTGCGGGAACTTAATATGAATCTTAAACTCTATCGTTTTTGATAGTGTTAACATTATTCTGATGTAAAATGTTTAAAATCACTCAAAATAACCAATGCAAACTGCTACTTATAATTCGGTATATTTATTTAATCTGACTTGACATACGTGCAGTGATAATGCTACCATGCTGAAATAGGGTCGCTAACAAAAATGATAATCTTCTGTTCATTTTATAACAACGTAGTTGTTTATAAAGTTACAAATCAATAATTCTAAAAGTTTTTAGTCAAATTCAGTTTGATACCTCATTTCCTAATTGGCCGTCTATAATTCTTTGTAAGCGGTTTGACAATTTTATTACCTATAAGATGTAGATGTCACTGATAGTTGTCATGGCAACATTTGCCCGAGGCAGATAAATTATCGGAATTTTAGGGAATTTACATGGAAATTGTGACATTCTTATTTACACTCTCCTTTATAAAAAAACTAAATCATAAGCAAGAGCGAATGAATACCGCAATTAGAGAATTCAAGAGAATTCATACTAAGGGCTTTATAGTTATAATAAATGTACCATATCTTAGCTGTCCCACAAGCATTTAATTTGCCACATTTACATGGAAAAGTTCTCATTGCTTTCCTTCGCCGGATCGGATCGCCTTCACAGCAAAGTCTTGATGCAAACATGGTAATGTCAAAACGCCAGTCATAAGTTTCTCGCCTTATTTCATTCCATTTGGTAGAAATCTACATGTTTCGACATTTACAACTGAAATTTGTTGAACGAATCTATTTAACCGTGGAAGCGGTAAAAAGGCGCGGAAGCGAAAATGGAACGCTAGAAACGCTAGAAACGGAAGAAACGCTAGAAACGGAAAACATGCTAGAAACGCAGCGTTGAAAGCGTTTCAATAGAAATGGAAACCGAATGGAAACGCAGCGGAAACGGAGTGAAAGCTCAACGGAAAACGTTGCCGATTGAAATGGAGATGAAACGGAGTGGAAACGCAAAAAAAATGTCAATTTCTTGATTTTCAGTACTGTAGTTAACCTTTCAGAGCAAAATGTTTATTTATTCAACGATCCTATGTACTGAGCCAACATTGTCTACTTTCTGGATTATTTGGTGCAAACTAACTCCGTTGTGCAAAATGTCGTTAATATTATTAATCTATGGTGTATTGTAAGACATTGTCTGTTTCAAATTCAATCCATGAAAAAATTTTAACAAATAAGGTGGACTTCTTGCATAAAGACAATTATCATCTCTGAGACTAATCAAAAGCGATTAAAAATATAAAAAAACGACCGGAAGTTAACAGTTTGAGTCCCGTCGATTTTTAGATTGACATTCATGACAAATTCAAACTTACTTAAAACAAACATACACAATACAGTCCAACCTGTGCTAAAGATCACCTGTAAACAAAGGCCAAATGTGGACCAGCGGCAATTTATTACTTCTATTCTAACAACAATCGTGAATTTAATCGCCGTTGCTTCAATCCATTATCTTTTGAGAATGTTAGAATCCATGATAATTTTGATTGAGATGTTTATCAGTAGTTAAACAAGAGCTGTCAGAGGAGACAGCGTGTTCGACTATTTGATTCATTTGAAATAAATGCAATTTATAGATTAAAAGAACAAAACAAATATAGCCAAACATTTATGTGCAAACAGGAATAATGTTAAGAAATAAGTGGTAAGGGAGGAAATTGAAATAATTCCTTAATGTACCTTAAATAGTGAATTGAAAAGGGAAATAACTATGAAATATTTTTGAAGAGTTGGAAAACTTGTTAGTAATATAGGCTTAATACAAAATTTAAGTGAAAAAAAGGGGCAAAGTTGAAAAATATTGGAAGCAGGGTTATGGATGTCATTGAGTATGATGTAGATTTATTGGAAGCAGGGTTATGGGTGTCTTTGGGTATGATGTAGATTTTGATGGTGAATACATATTTCAAGTTTCAAGGCAATATCCCAAGTAGTTGAAAAGTTATGGGCAAAATGCATATTTTGCTTAACACAAAATATAAGAACAAAGGGAAAAAGGGGCATAACTTCAAAAATTTTGGTAGTAGAGTTATTGGTGTTGTTGATAATGACTTAGATTTTGATGGTGAATATATTTTCCAGGATTCAAGGTGATAGCTCAAGCAGTTTAAAAGTTAAGGGCCAAGTGTATATTTTGCTTAACGCACAATTTAAGTGAAAAAAGGTCATAATTTGTAAAATATTGGAAGCAGGGTTATGGGTCTTGTTGGTTATGATGTAGATTTTGATGGTAAAAATATATTTCAAGTTTCAAGGCAATATCTCAAGTAGTTTAAAGTTATGGGCAACATGCATATTTTGTTTAACACAAAATATAAGAAAAAGGGGCATAACTTGAATATATTGAGAGCAGAGTTATATGTCCTGTTGTTACTGATGTAGAATTTGATGGTGAATATATATTCCAAGTTTCAAGTTGATATTTTTATGTAATAAATTTAAGAATTTATTTTTAAATTTTGATTTCTTAAAGCATCTCTATCATATCAACTGATCAAGCCATTTAAAATATTTGTTGCTGATTACAAATATAAGTTCAATTAAGATGTTGACACTTTACTGACACCTTGACATAATCGTTTTCCACTATTGTTATTTATTTCTTTATTTTCTTAAATGTGTTTATGATTCCCTTTATGATAATCAATTAATATTTTATCTGATGCATCAACGGGTATATAACATGCATTTTATAATTTTTATTTCATTGAAATCATCATACAACATTCACATACAACAGACAACTTAGTGACACTTTAACTTAGTGACTTTAATTCTCTTGTAAGCTAGGATAACTGCTTACTGTGATAACTTCGTGACTTAGTGTTTCTTACTATGTGATTATTTAATAATTTGGATTTACATTTTCTATGTGAACTTTGTGTTTTTCATATATGTGTTACTTCACATTAAATATAATTGCGAGACTTAAACGGACTGGATATTATTTACTAAGCTCTACCCATAAATACATGATTTTAACCCGACGACAAAACTCGCTTTATATCAATATCTCAAGTAGTTTATAAGTTATGGACCAAAGTGTATATTTTCCTTTACACAAAATTTAAGTGAAAAAGGAGCATAACTTGAAAAATATTTGTAGCAGAGTTATGGGTGTTGTTGGTAATGATGCAGAATTTGTTGGTGAATATATATTTCAAGTTTCAAGTTGAAATCAAGTTATGGACCAAAGTGATTTTTTGTTTAACGGACGCCGACGGGGACGCCGACACCAACACCGGGGCGAGTAGGATAGCTCCCCTATTCTTCGAATAGTCGAGCTAAATAACGAGAATTATCAATATCTGTCATGGAAATTCATCACGAGTGCATACGATTTCAGTTTTATTGTGTAAATCTAGGTTCTACTTATTGTTAAATCCTAATTTGTTGTTGTTGTTTTTAAATTGATAGCAATAATAATACTTTTAAAAGATTGGCAAGGCGTGAATACAGACGACCATTACATTTATTTTGCGTAGGTTTGCACCGCACAAAGACCATTTTCGTAAAAAGTAGATATACCTTCTATCGTATGTCATAAACGTATCTCGCTTATCGTGCATCTACGTATCGTGCGTCCGTCTATCATCTGCCGTGTGTATCTTTTGTAACTTTATACGACCACGGTACTCTACCCGCTTCACATTGTCCCTATGCGTGCCGGTTTATTGAAGCAGGTGAAACCGGATGTACCGGTAAGATTCGTGAAGCCTTGTGCAGGTATAAAGCCCTGGTGCTTCCCGGCTTGTACACCGGGACCAACAGGACCACAACCTTATCTACGCCGGGAAAACCCGCAATTAATCGGGATGAATGAATTTCAAATAGAAAATCATGGTTTAAATACGGCTCCCTTAGTAAAAATAGTTGAATCGGCATCCACCGGCTTTTAACGTGGCCATATCCAGTGTCCACCGTCACTTTATCGAAATTTACCTGCTGCTACCGTGCCAAACCTTAGTTCGACCAGCGGGAGTCAGCGTATCTCCAACTTGGACAGATAACATAACGGTTTAATACAGTTTGACCCTGTGGACTTTGGGTGGAGAGACGGATCATGTCATAAGAGCTTCAGTAATGCACCGGATCTCTCCGAAATAAGCCGGCATTTTTTTTCGCTCCCGGGGAGTCCCGGTTGTATTAAAATTGTAAACAACACCGGGCCCACTGCCCGGTTATCGCCGGTTAATTCCGATTCAATACGAGTTTTATCGCTGTCGCTACGGCTGTTGTGCCGGTTGACCCCGGCGTCTTAACTAGGACGAACCGGTGCTGTATAAAGGGACAGTGTTAACGAGTCTATACGAGTTCATTGAATATTGAGTTGTGCTCAACCCGTGGCTAGACAGCATGGTCAGTAATATGCATTTCCATTACGGCCAATGACCTGGATCAATCAAACCAAGTTTGCAATATACTCATATTTGTCGTATTTGGTGGCTTTCAAATTTTCATTTTTATATATAAGGAACATTTAAAAAATAAATTCGTTTAAATAAATATTGAGAAAGTACAAAAATTCATACTACTCTTTTGAGATTATGATAAATCTGCGCAGTTTATTAAGTTACGAGAACGTTAAGTGGTCGATTTTTTTACCGTATGTTACGACCAAGTTTACGAATCTTCGCAACTTGCGAGTTCTTCGAGATAGAGGAAAATTTGGCTATGAATGCCGTAAGATGACGTTACGAACAATTTTACACTTACGATATCTTTGAGATACTGGCCCCTGAACAATTATTTTGTTTTTAAGAAAATGCGATTCAAACAAATTTTTGTTGATACCCTGTACCGCCCCTCAGATAATTAAAGGGTACCTTTTATAGCCGTTGTATTAGTGTCGGAAATTTTCCATGAAAACAGCTACCCTGTAGAACTATGCTTTTGCGACCTAAGCTGCCAAAATTTGAGTCCAAAAATGATATGGACGCTTACATAGAACGTTTTGAACGCTTTGCCAAGAGCCAGAAGTGGCATGAATCCACATGGGCTGTGAGATTAAGCTCACTATTAACTGGCAAAGGTTTGG
Source organism: Corbicula japonica (assembly GCA_038501625.1). Taxonomy (NCBI): domain Eukaryota; kingdom Metazoa; phylum Mollusca; class Bivalvia; order Venerida; family Cyrenidae; genus Corbicula; species Corbicula japonica. The sequence goes on along the minus strand of JAZAYU010001238.1, from coordinate 43,513 downwards.
AAGTGTATACTAGCATGCCTCAAAAAAGAGGCAAACAATTACGCAGCATTAAAGAAAGCTAATTTGAAACGCTATCAGCTGACCAAAGAAAGGTTCAGGTTGAAGTTCAGAGATAGCAAGCCATTACAGGGCAAAACTGTGTTACAGTTCATAGCCAAGTTAAGGAGATATTTCAATAGATGGACGGAGATGGCCGAGATAGAGGATACGTACAAAGCACTGTCAGATCTCTTGATAAGGGAATAATTCTTTCAATTGTTGTTCTCAGAAATTGGCTTTGTTCATAAAGAAAAGAATGCCAAAATCGGTCGAAGATGTCATCAGGCTGGCCGAACAATATATAGAATCCCATGGATGGACGATTACATATAACAGAAGTTCCAAGGCAAGCCATACGCCAAATAAAGAGACCAAATCAAAGGACCATAATAAGGAGACAACACGAAAGTCTAGCACAATTCTAGGCCGACAAGCTTCAACTTTAACAAAGTTGGTCATCTTGCACGAGATTGCCGATTTCGCGATGGGTCGAAAGAAACTAAAAAAACTGTGAGAAATGATGAAGGACGAGCAAATGACAAAGGTTTCAGCATTATGCATGCGCGCTTCTATAAGCGAAAATATAGTGAACGACCAACTAAAGCTAGCAAATGGCAAGTCAAAGCCAGTTATCACTTGAGCATGTACCATAGAGATGTTAGAAGGTGAGCGTAACTTAGACCTACGAACAGGGTATGTCGAAGACAGAGAGGTGAGAGTCCTTAGAGATGAGATGGATTACACACTGAAGGTCGAAAACAGGATAGCCACCTACCACATCAATCTACTGAAACGGTATGAATTAAGAACAGACGTTGTCTGCAACCGTGCCTATCATTGAGCCAGAGAGTGAAGACCAGTTAGGTGTTGTGGACGATGAAAACCTCCTGCAACTGCCAAATGTTATAGCGGGGAAAACATACAAAGATGTGCAAATAAACACAGAAATGTTGCTTGAACAGAAGGGTCAGGTATTGAACCTCTTGAAAGAGTTCAGCGACATATTAACAGAGCAACCTGGATACATAACTTTCGCCGAACATAGGGTGGAGCTAACCAGCACAGCTCCCGTACTGGTAAAACAATACCCAATACCATATGCCAAGAGGAAAGATGTGGAAGTAGAAGTTCAGGCTATGTTTGAAGCTTATATTATCGAACCAGCCATATCAGAGCATAACTCGCCCATAGTGGTGGTGCGAAAGAAGGAAAGCAGTAATAGATTTTGTATTGATTTTAGAAAATTGAATGCCGTCACAAAGTTTGACACAGAAACTATAAGCAATATTGACGACATAATGACTAAGCTCACAACCGATAAGTATTTTACAATGGTTGATTTGGCCAAAGACTACTGACAAATTACAGTTGCTGAAAACTGTCGTCATTATACGGCCTTTACAACGGCGTCCGGAACTTGTCAATTCCGAAAAATGCCGTTTGGCATGGTAAATTCAGGAGCTACATTTAACCGCATGATGCGTAAATTGCTCAATACCGACAACTATGTCGACGATGTTCTGTGGCATACAGCATCTTGGGATCAACACCTAAACATGTTGAGAGATCTGTTTGCCAGAATTAGAAGTGCGGGCCTAACATTTAAGCCTTCTAAATGTCTAATAGGATACAGCAACATCGGACACATGGTTGGTAACGGTATTCTTCAGATGGAGGAAGAAAAACTGGAGAAAATGTGTCAAGCTGAAATACCAGCCACAAAGAGAAAAGTTAGGGCATTTCTGGGCTTGGCCAGCTACTATAGGCGGTTCATCGCATCATTTGCTGAGACAGCCGCACCGCAGACTGATCTCACATAGAAAGGTCAGCCAAACAAAGTAAACTGGGGCATGGCACAAGACAAGGCCTTTAAATCACTGAAGAAGCAATTAACGCGGGCACCGATTCTCTGCCTGCCTGATTTTGAAAGGAATTTCATCCTTCAGTGTGATGCTTCGGTAAATGGCATAGGAGCTGCACTGTTACAGCACCATGACGATGGCCTGTTTCCAATTGCATTTGCCAGCAAAACGTTACTCCCACTTGAATGAAACTATTCCGTGATAGAGCGTGAATGTTTGGACATAGTATTTGGTATACGAAAATATTCCAGAAGTACCTATATGGTACACATTTTGTGATACAGACTGATCACAATGCTCAATCCTACATACAGAAAAGTAAGATTAGATAGAGAATAGCAGAATAATGAGATAAACATTATTTCTGCAAAAGTACAACTTCACAATACAGGTAATCAAGGTTCAGAAAACTTTATTGCCGATTATTTAAGCAGACAGTAACCAGCCTTAAAATCATTCATGAAACTTGAAAACGAAAGATCGTTTTCTTAAGAAGGGGGCTATTTGTCAGGAATGATTTTAATTCTCTCCTTGATTATATCCACATATATAAATATTCATATTATAGATTTATGTATAATATTTGTAATGATTAGAGTTAAATTGTTTTCATCACACAGACTGATGCACTAACAATTCTGCTTGACATATATAATGTCATTTTGTAGAAGTTATTAACTTTAGAAAAAAAATTTATTTGAAGACGTTTTGGTCTAAGGAAAAATTATGGAAACTTGTATTATAGCTTGTAACCAGTGTAATGTCAACTATAAGGTAAATATCAAGGGGTCGATTTCAACTTTTGGAACAAGAAATTGTGTAATACAACACTGGCTGGCTTCAGATAAAAATCGAGGCCCACTGGCTGGCTTAAAGTAGTTAGCGAGGCCAAATTTTGTGCTACCAAAAGGTTTCCGCGATAGACTATAACGATATCCAGTTTTTATGATAAACGGTTGGTTTCATTCTGACGACTTAAATAGTTTGCTACATACGATTAACATAAAACAATATAGAAAGTTTGTATAGATCTAATGGTACTTTCGCGAGGACCAAAACTTTTTTTTTTAATAAAAATAAAGTTCACTTTTTTCAGCCCTCTTTAAGCATGTGAGATGGGCCAGCGACATATGATGTTGTTGACTGTTAGCATACCCTTATACACAGTCTGCAGCATAATATCTTACTTGTGTATATGTTTGTGTTTCTTTTTTGTTTATTTTCTTTTACTTTGCATACCTTCAGCATGGATTTCTTTGTCTAGCAATTTCAGTCATAATGCCACAATTAGAGTCATTCGATATGGCTGAAAATATACTTGTTTATTCACAGAATTGTCAAGGGATTGCAAACACACACAAGCTTAGAGATCTTTTTCATTATTTGCGACAGAAAAAATATGATGATATATGTTTACAGAATATACACATAACTCCAAACCTGTGTGCATACTTTAAAGCAGAATGGAGAAACGAGATATATATTTGCCCTTTCTTAAGTAACAGTCGTGGCGTTTTAATTTTGTTTCGTGAAAGTTTTGAATATAAAGTCGAAAAAGTATATACAGATAACACTAATGGAAATTATGTTATATTAGACACACTAATATGTGGCAAACAGTTAACTCTTGTGAGCATTTACGGCCCAAATGATGACAATCCTATATTTTTTTAATTTATATTTTAGGATAGATGAAATTAATAATGAGTATGTTATAATTTGTGGAGACTGGAATCTTGTCATTAACCCGGCTTTAGATTATCAAAATTATTTACATGTTAATAATCCCAAATCAAGAAATGTCATTTTAAATTATATAAATAGTGAAGAATACATAGACATTTGGAGAGTTATGCACGAAGAAAAGCGTCAGTACACATGGCAGAGACTTAATCCAGTAAGAAAGCAATCAAGATTAGATTTCTTTCTTATTAATAGCCAAACTCAAAATATTGTTACATATAGCAGTATAATAACAAGTTATAGAAGTGATCATAAGGGTATTTTACTTAAATTTAAATTATCAGAAGTACAAAGGAATCCAGGTTTCTGGAAATTTAACAATTCACTATTAAAAGACGAACATCACGTTAACATTGTTAAAAACACATTAAAACAACTAATTGACCAGCATCGAGTAGATCAAAATGATAATAATGAAATAAACATTAATAATAATATAGAGTTAAACATAAATTATCAATTATTTTTAGAAACGTTTTTAGCCGTTTTAAGAGGAGAAACGATTAAATATAGCGCTTATAAGAAAAAACAATTTAAAAAAACGGAAACGGGGATTGAAAAAACTATTGATACCTTAGAAAAACGTATATCGGCAAATTTCCAGAATATTGATACGAATTTAATTACAGAATTGTCAAAAAAAGCTGAGTTAGAAAATTTAAGGAAAATAACAATTGAAGGAGTAATTTTGAGATCAAAATGTCGTTATGAAGATCTAGGAGAAAAACCTAGCAGCTATTTTTTTAACCTAGAAAAGAGAAATTATTTAAATAAAACAATCTGTAAATTAAAGGATGAAACAAATAAGGAGTATACCAATGTTAAATAAATTTTATAATATCAAATGAATTATTATAAACAACTTTATACAGAAACTGAAAATTATGATGATATTCCACTAGAAAATGTTATTGGGGATATTGCAAAGAAATTAACCGAAATTCAAGTACGAAGTTTGGAAGGTGAAATAACTCTTAAAGAATTAAATGTAGCTTTATCGAATATGAAAAACGATAAAAGTCCAGGTCTGAATGGTTATACTACTGAACTTTTTAAATTTTTCTGGAATGATTTATCAACATTTGTTCTAGGTTCTCTTAATTATGCAAACAGAGAGGAGAAATTATCTGTTACACAAGTGCAAGCGGTTATTACGTGTTTGCCAAAACCAAATAAAGATAAATGTTGTTTATAAACTTGCTTCATCTGCAATTGCAAACCTTCTTAATAAAATATTAGATGAAATTATTCATCCCGATCAAAAAGGATTTATCTCTGGAAGATTTATTGGAAAAAATTTGCGCATTATATACGATATTTTGTTTTAATCTAAACTACAAAATAAAGATGGATTGCTACTATACATTGATTTGAAACAGGCATTTAATTCTATATCATAGGCATTTATCGACAAAGTTCTTAATTTTTTATAGGTTTGGCACATCGTTCAAGCGATGGATTAAATTGTTTCAAAATGGAGATGAGACGTGTATTTCACAGAATGGTTATTTATCTGACTTCTTCAAATTATCACGTGGTTGCAGACAAGGGGACCCAATATCCCCGTACATTTTTATTCTCTGTGTAGAAATATTAAGTCTGATGATAAGAAACAACAAAACAATAATAGGAGTTACTTTAAACAATTATGAACACAAATTAAGCCAATATGCCGATGATACGCAAATTTTTCTTAAATATGTTCAGAAATATCACTTAGATCATGTTTATTGACATTAGATAAATATTATCAACTATCAGGCTTACAAATAAATGTTGAAACAACAAAAGCTGTATGGTTTGGATCTAGATCTAACTCGAATATAAAATTATGTGGAGATGTAGGTTTAGATTGGACGACAGGACCCATAAAATACTTGGAATACTTGGTGTTAATTTTTCAGAAGATGTATCAAACATATGGGAGCAAACTATTAATGAAATAAAAGCAAAATGTGAACCTTCCATAAACACTTGGTCAAAGAGAAATTTAACATTATTTGGAAAAATCACTATTATAAAATCTCTTATTATATCAAGATTTGTTCATTTATTCATCTCTCTTCCCAATCCGCCATCTGATTTATTAACTTATATTGAACAAAAATGTTACAAATTTATATGGAATAATGGTCCCGATAAGATCAAAAGAACACAATCTGTACTAAATATCGATGCCGGTGGTCTTGAAATGATAGATTTAAAAAGTTTCATTTTGGGGTTGAAACTGTCATGGCTCAGAAAACTAGCCGTTTCGGGGTGAAATGCTGGAGAGCGTTGACACATTTTAATTCTAAAGAAATATTAACTTTGAAAATAAAGTTTACACAAGAGAAGTTAACAGAATTGAAAAATCCATTTTGGAAAAATGTATTAGAAAGTTGGATTTTTCTTTGCAAGAAGATACAAATTAATGATGCGTATAATGTTCTTTTTTCTCCATTATGGTACAATCACAATTTTGTTAATAAATCGATTTTTTACAAACATTGGTACGACAAAAATATTGAAGTTTTAATAGACTTAATAAATGATGAAGGTGAATTTTACACGTTTAATCAGTTGCAAACTATTTACAATATTAGAGGCACTTTTTTAGATTATCAAAGACTATTATTGAGTATCCCTAACGAATGGAAACATATAATCAGACAAAATAACGAGAATTACAAAATGCTTAAAAGAAACATGCACCTAAACACAAATATGAAATACCTTATTAAATACAAAAAAGGATGTAGGAACTTTTATGACATTTGGACGGACTCACAAAGTTTACATGAATTTTTGAAATGGTCACCGTATTTTGGTAATTTTAATCAAAACGATTTTAAAATAATGTATAGAAATTTAATGGATATAGAGGAAATAAAACTTAAAGATTTTCCATTTAAGCTTAATAACAAAATTCTAGTGACAACATCTTTTCTATTCAAAATAAACAAAGTTCAGAATAATCTGTGCTCTTATTGTAATGAAGAATGTGAAACGATTGATCACCTTTTTTTGGATTGTTACAAAGTTTATAACAGATGTTAAGCAATGGGTAAATACACATTTCAATATTACATTAACAGATGATGAAAAAGTATTTCTACTTAATTCAAGCAATGAAAGTGAAATGTTCAGGTTCTTTACAATCCTAGTAAAATATTTTATTTATAAAACGAAATTTAAAGACGACTGTCGTTCTGTACTGACGATTCCTCATTTCAAAATCTATTTAAGGTGGATGGACACGTTGCTCACCCAGTTTTTGACGTCAAAAATTAAATTTTGTCCAAATCTTATGAAATTTAGTCAGAATAATTTGTAAGGATCGCTGTATTGAAATATGCAAAATATTTTCACTTGCCGACGACAGATATGTAACAACTGCGCCATCTATGACGGCACAATGATTTCCTCCGTTTTTCATTAAACGTAGAGATTTAAATATGAAGTTAACGCTGCAATGATACGAAATTTGCACTAAACATGCACCAGTACAAGTATTATTAGAATTTGGTAAAATATTTGAATCGAGACATTCTGTGTACTTGAAATATAATAATAATCTACGTAACGCGAGCTTTTTTTCCACCATTTTTTGCGTACCCCTACTGTCTTTGAGGTAATATAAGTGCAAAAGCAGACGGTAAACTTCCGTTATTTTTTAATATGTTATCGCCAGATGTTTAAAGTTTCGAAATGTGAAATAAAAAATGGGTGTCTTCGGGTTACTTTTTGCGTAGAAATAAAGAGAACGTAAATTCGGGTAATAGTGTTGCGTTCGTTCAAACGCCGACGTCACACACGATAATTATACACGACGGCGTAGTTGAAATAACATTTAAATTATTGTATTTCTTTGTACGCGTTTCATCATATTTAAAACAAAATCGCCAAATAAACATGCACCTCTTTTATTGTTTTTGAAAAAAAAAACTTGTCAAGTTTTTTATCATAGGAAAGTGTAGGCCTACACTTCCGTGTTTTTCTTCTACATATTGGATGTGAATGATCACTAGTGTTTTTCAGCTGCAGTTAAGTATGTTTCAGCGAAGTAGGTGATTAAGTTAGAAACCGTCTTTGCTGTCAAACAGGGCATTTTGTGCCACCAAAACCGGATTATTAATTTTGTCCAGCCATAAGACAAAGAAAGACATTCCAAATTACCGTAAGAAATAAAAAAAATGAGTAACGCTGGGAGAGCACGTCGTAATTATAACTTTAAAGATGATTAAACAAGAAATATCTTTAAAAAAGATAAACGGCGTTGATGGAAAAGATTTATATATACATTCATATAAGAAAGAAAGAAATACAGAGAGGCAAAGCAGACACAGTTTAGTTATTTTATTTTATTTGTTATAGCTGTTGACGAACCCTCCCTGCCTTCTTAGTATGACTTAGAGATTAAGCGAGCGAATCATGACAACTCATAAGTTTATTGAAAGTGTCTTTCAAAAAAAACGTTAAAGCTGGTGCAACAATTTCATACAGTGATAACAAGTCGATTAAAGAAGCACAATATTCAGATTCAATAAAATACCTCGTGTAGAGTGAGAATTCAAGATGAATAAATGTCCTTAAAATTTAATAAATATAAATAATAACAGCCTGTTACAAGAGCGAAATCTACCAACTCTTACGTTTATTAAGTTTGAGTATTGAACCCGGGGCCTCCGCTTGAGAGGCGAGAGTGTTAGCCACAAAACTACAATGAACTTGTCTTACGAACTTGAAATTAACAATCAGTATCAAAGGAACTAGAAAGGAACCAGTAAGAACTAGGAATATTTACACTTCTCTTTCGTTTTACACTGTGTATTGTATGCAAGTGACACCCAAGAATATTCCATATAATATTGTATTTAAGCCATCAATGAATATTGACTTAACTGGTTACTTAAATCGTAAATATGTTTTTCCTTCTATACAACACCCACTAACAACCAATCTAATTAATCTATTTGATTTGTTCCGCTGCATAATGATAAAATCCCACTAGATACCTCTCCAGCCTGCTAGATGCCTCTCTCGTGTAAATAGCTACCAATCGAAATAGTTTATTTCATTTTCCCTCTGCATAATAAGAGAATACGAGTATTATTTACAACATTTCATTGGTCGAAAAACTAGGTCAAAAATGAGCTTAGACAGCTAACGCCGAAAAAAATCTTCCGCTATATATTGCAAAAACATACTTTAGACATTAATGTAAAAATGATAACGAACTGTTCTGTATTATTTTAGTAATGATATAATTAACATAGTATTTCTAGTATTCTCCTATTTTATGTCATGCCAGTTCTTCACAACATTTAACGTGAGATATCCTAAGACAAATAATCAGAAGACAGAATTTCTCTTTTCACTGCACGTGAATATGATTGCACGGCAACTGTCTTTATACTCAGGCCAATTTAGATAAAACAATGCCGTCGCTTTATGTATTATTTTTAGTTACAGAGCAATATGGGGTTAATAGAATAATATTCTGCTGAAAACGCTATAAACCTAAAGACTACCTTTAAGAAAACAATAGTTCAAATTAGAGAACGGAGAAGGTTTACAACTGGGTAGGTCGGGCGACCGGAACAAAAGAGTATTTTTTCGGCCTGAGCATATTTCTTTATTGAATTGAAATGGAAAATAAACGACGAAAATTAAAACTAAAAATACATTTCCAATCTGCAATATAACGGAATTATAAAAACTAATTTACCTGCGGCTAACTTTGTAATAATATCAAAGCAGCGTGCTCCGGTTTGATGGTGCTGGATTTGTGACATTTACCGGCTGGAACCGCGTTGTCAGCCGAGCACTATTCACACTCTATAACATCACTATTGTGACATTTAAATACTGTAAAACGTTTCAATTTCGCGACATCAAAATTTCGCGATTTTTGTAAAATCAGCTATTTTCTTTACTTGCGTATTTTTCGCAGGGTCGTTAGACTAAACACCAGAAATCATAAACCGAAAACGGTGAAAAAAGATGTATGTCAAAACTAAAGAGAAAAACCGCTTATATTTTTGCAAAATACATATATTTAAATATTTAAATCAAATAAGTGAATGGTAGCCAAAAAAGGGTATATTTGGCGTTTGAAGTGATTAACAGTTTTGTTTTAAGTTGCCTATTTTAGAATATAATTATTTCCGGAAATATGGAAACTTATCATATATTCGCGGTATGTATGAATTCGCGAGAAAAGCGATTCGCGAATGTAACAATTGTAGATAAATTTACGCAAATAAATCCAGTTCTACAGTAGATGTAAAGATTAGTTTGGTTACCTTTTAACTTCCTTAATTATAGTCTATGCGCCTTTATGTTTCTGCCTCGGTCCATTGTTGAATTAAACAAGTCCAAGTTGAAATATTGGCACCGATATTTCATTACGATGTACATTCGAATGACACAAGCTGAAAGGTAAAATAATAAGTAAAATAAACCTTTATTTGATGCTTTTCAGTGAATTATAGAATTTTCCCGGTGAAATAACAGTGGTATTTCACTGTTTTCAAACAGTGGAATATTATTTTTATTTTAACTGATTTTTTCACGTTGGTACCCAAACGTACATAACATACCAAATGAGAACGTTAAGAAAACGGGCTAAAATTTGCATATTTGACGTCATGACGTCACGTCATAAACAAGCGGTTTTGGCGCCATTTCTTGCAACTTTTCTGTTCAATTCACGCAAATTTTGCACAAAAAGCATAAAATAAAAAGAAAATTTGTTTTTACCAGTGAAAGATAGAAATATATTTCACTCGTCAACTCCGGAATTATGTATTTTCACGAGTGGCTTCGCCACTCCTGAAAATACGAATTCAGGAGCCCACTCGGTGAAATATATTTTTATCTTACACTGGCAAAAACAAATATCCTCTATATATTTGAAACCAATATCAGACCCAAAGATTGTAAACTGAGAATGGAGACCAATCTCAAATCTGAAGGATCTGTTTGATTGAAATGACTGGTCGGGGTAATTTCATGTACTAAGTCAAATGTGTCCTTGACCTACAGACAGTACACTTTGTTGTCATTACAAAAATAATTGGAAAGTTTTATGATAAAATATTAGGAAATACATTTAGCATAATTATAGCCATATTACGGACAGCCAAACGGAGAAAGCAGTCATATGTATCGCTTTTTTCGAAAATGCGGCACAACAAGAGAAACTGAGGGGTCGGCAAGTGGCAGCCCAATAGTAGTTACACAGATAATTGCATCCTGCTCAACGGCACTCGAAGGGCTTAACTGCTTACAGGACGGACTGAATGTACGGGGAGATTTTTCCCAACCGCCACATGAGAAAGAACGCTACTCGTCTTGACATTTGAATAGATAAAATTAAAAAGAATTTTGAACCGAACAGGAAAACTAATCAAAATATTGCAGGCGTTTTTGATTGAGGACAATCGCTCCGAAATCCGAATAATACATAGCATAATGAAATAGTTATGAAATTTAAATACGACAAATTAAAATTCAAGCAAAAATTTTGAACTTTTGGCAGTGATTCTCCTTCTTTATTATTGATATAACAATATTTATATTACAAAATTATTTTTAGAAGACTTTACCTTAGTTTTTGTCCCGGCTACCCTAGTCGGTAGCGTGATCGGAATTACATGGCTGGATACTGTCGCCGTACGGTACTGGTTCGCTCCCCAATATGGGTAATATCATTGTTCATATTTGTATCCATTTCTATGAGAACAAAAGTTTTCTTTATATTTAGCGAAATACTAGCTGAATTATGAATTGTCTAAATCAAGTCATTCGACTTGAGTGTACCGTAATCTTCCTTAGTCTTGGGACAGTTTAAAACAGTGTTCCGTTATCTTCCTAGTCTTGGGACAGTTTAAAACAGTGTACCGTAATCTTCCTTAGTATTGGGACAGTTAAAAACAGTGTACCGTAATCTTCCTTAGTCTTGGGACAGTTAAAAACCATGTACCGTAATCTTCCTTGGTCTAGGGACAGTTAAAACGATGAACCTTAATCTTCATTAGCCTTGGGACAGTTTAAAACAATGTACCGTAATCTTCCTTAGTCTTGGACAGTTTAAAAACAGTGTAACGTAATCTTCCTCAGTCTTCGGACAGTTTAGTGGGATTAGAACCTGCGGTCTCTGGATCTGGAGTCTGACGCTTCTAGACCACTGTTCCTCCATAAATTGTCATCAATAGTATATGTTTACAATGTATGCTAATTTCGTTCTTCCCTATGTCAAGAGAGATTGTGAAAAGAATTGATTTGTCTTGGAATCAATTTTCATATGGCTTTTTAATATTTATTGATTGTGTTCTTAACTGAATCCAATACCATTTACTTAAGGGTCAAAATTAGAATAGTCTTAAATTGAAAGGGAGATAATTATAAACCTGGCTACTTTTAAGGTGATTAATTTCAATTAATATGCTACTGATTAATAAGTTGTAATTTTTTTTCCTACTAAAGAGGTGTACTATTAAAAGAAAACAAGCCATTTAGAGCAATATTTCAGTTGGTTGACCTTTTATTGCATGAAATGCAGTTTTTGCAAAATTTGAGATATTAATACAAACTTTTCCAAAGTTAATTATTACAAGATAAAAGCTTATATTGAAGACTGTTGTTATCAAATGATCATAAATAAAGCGTCAAGTTGCTGTCTAATGAAAGATAACAAACAAGAAGTGACCAATTAGAAATGTGGGTGAGTGTATTATATTAAGTTGCAAACAAGAAGTGACCAATTAGAACTTTGGGTAAGTGTATGATGTTAATTTGCAAACAAGAAGTGACCAATTAGAACTTTGGGTCAGGGTATATGTTAATTTGCACGAACTTACAAGTTGAAGAATGACTTGTGTTCATCACGACAACATAACCCAATTAAATCCTTACCTCCATAAGTACGCCTTTTTACGCATTTGGAACCAGTGTAGATCCAGATCAGTAGGCACATCCGTGCCGTCTTATCATGATCTGCACTGGTCAAATTTTGGTCAGAAATAACGGAATGAATAAAAAAGCTAACAGTTTTGATCCTGATCAGATGGCACTGATGTGCCGGCTGATCTGGATCTAAACTGTTCGCCCACGCAATAAAGGTGAATCTATGGATAAAAAGGGTTTGGAGGCAAATATACTGTTGTTTTTTTAAAGTGTCCGTAAATACAAGGACGCAAAACATAATCAATTTCGGTAAAAATAAGGTTGTCCCAATATTTAAGGTGTATAAGACTTATAGCAATTAAGGTATTTAGAAACAGGAAGAAACGTAAGAGCCATTTATATTCAACCAGCTACACATGACCTCTGCACAACTTTTGTTTGCACGTCGCTGGTAGGTGTTAACGAAGGGGCTTTTGTAAAATAACGTTCTCTTTTATTCCTGTTTGTGTACCTCCTGATTTTAAATGATTGTGGTAATTTTCGTTTTCAAAACGAATTCTACCAACCTCCTTAGCAGAGTTGTCGTTCCTTACACTTACTTTCCATCTTTGCGAAAGGCTCAATGTCAAGTTTTTAAATATTAAAAACTTAGAGAAATTACGGTATTTAGAAACAGGAAGAAACATAAGAGCTATTTATATTTAAAGTTGTAATTCACATTTTACTCAAGTGCCTACGGTAGTATTTCTCAACCAATTTCTTTTGTTGCAAGACGAAAGCAGGAACTTAGAGGTTGCTTTTTTTACTTTTCTCAGGAAATCTTGAAAAAAATAGATGTACAAACTTCTGTTTCGATGCTCTTGAAAAATAATATTTATATTTCTAAGATTGTGCTTTCCTATAGCTGGTAAATATTTGATGATCTCAAGTAATGCAATCATCGCAACACCTCAACGAGACAACTGTATCGGTACTAAAAGTAAGAACGAAAAACGTTGTACAATTTTAGCCGGTGTTTAGCATTGCTGTTTAAAATTAAAACTGCTACAAAACATTTCTCAAACAATGTTGTATGGAGATAAAATATAAAAATATATCAATAATTTTCTTTACGTAATTCGTAGACATCATATGTAAGTTAGGAATAAGAGGCTATAAACTCGACATTCTACAGCGCTCTGCATGCTGGGTTATTCAACCATGAACTCTTTGTGCAACATTGATGCATGTCGGTGATAGGTGTAAAGGAATAAGGCTCTTGTAATATAACGATCAGTTTATTTTATTCCTGTCACCGTGTAATTTTTGACTTTAAGACGTTTGTGATACTAGATTCTGTTTTCACAATGTTATGAATTTTACGTTATCAACGTTTACATGACATAACAGAAATCGTTGAATACAGACTATATAATTTGATTTACAAGACATGGTATTAATTAGGAGAGAAAAGCTCTCCCACGCCAACAAATTGCACACTTCACATTTTCTTGAAACATACAACCATACAAAGACCGTAAAATGAAAATTATGCAAACGGCGTTTAAATATAATTCATAATGCTGTGAAATCATACACTACCGCAAGTGTCTTTAACTCTATTAGCTCTGGCCTGGATTAGATAATCTGACGGGGTTTTTGTCGGTGTGCTTTTGCATAAAGCATTGTCTAAATTTTCAACATTTAAAACAAGTGTGTATGTTCTCATGCGCTTTGTTGTGTTGATGGGTGGGTTGGGGATATTTAACGAAGACAACATAAATTTGTTAGTTCATATGAGAACCTGTTGGGGTAAGTGTAGAGTTGGTGCACCATAGAAAATGGTTTAAAACCCCATGTGACAAATTGTTTTGCCACTGACCTTTCCAAGGCGGTAATCCCAAAGGTTCTATTTTTGTTCGTGGTGTCTTATTTGACTGATATTGCTATAAACCCTTGCTTTATTTTCCTCTTTACATTATTTTCGGATATATGGAAACTTATATGTTCGCGATATTTATGTATATATTTATATTTACGAGGTAAGCGATTCGCGAATATTAGCGAAAATAAAACTAACGCGAATAAAGCCAGTTTTACAGTAACTGATAGAGCACGTAGTGATTTCTATAATAGGCATCAACAGTGAGCATTCTTGACAAGTAATTTCCGCGTCTGGATGTTAAACAATTATAGATATCGTTGCACAAAGAAAACACTTAGCAAAACACATGTTGCAACTTATTACTTAAGCATACTATTTCCGAATATATTTATACTTTTTTATTTTGAGAAAACCTTGTTTGGCTTAGCCTGGCCTGGCCTTGCTTAAATTATTATACTCCCAGTCAACAGAGTTACCACTTATTATATAATAAGAAATTACTACCAGCTGTAAGTGCTTGTAAAAAAGAATGACTTCATGTTAATTTAAAGATTTACTATATTTATCATCGATTAGTTTCAGAATCTATATTATTACATTAAAAATACATGTAGTTAATATAAATAATAAACGCGCACTTTCAGAAAATGTAACCCAGAAAATATAAAAAGTTTAGCCCTCTCAAATGGAAAGGGACAATCAAATCTGTAACAAACCCAAGTTCATAAGATCGAGAAAACTTTCTGTTCATAAGATTTATTTATTTTTAATACAACAACAGTTTTCATTGGTTATGTTAATGAGGATCAAAACAGGGTTTTGTCCTAAATATACTATTTATGTTTTTGGACGTTTTGGATGTTGCTACATTTGGAAAGAACTGGCTAATATCAATTTATTTCTCATTTTGCTAATTTTATTTCCCAATGTTTACAACATAATGTTAGTTTTACCAGAAACTGCATAATAAGCAACGCCGCCAAGATTTGACGTCATCAGTCTGAAGGTATCTTTTCCCATGAGGCGCCCATTTAAAGTTGCCTCGTCGCGTATAAGGAAATAAATATAATGTGTGTTCAAATATCAGATTATATCATAAACTGTAGAAGACCTGTAAAAAAAAGGAAAGGGGATGTTATACTGAGGATCCAGACAGAGTTCTGTAAAACAAACGTAGTATTATTACTATACTTAAGGAAATAAAAAACGCAACTTTTTTTAACATGACATATATTTTTGGCTCTAGACCTATTTAAAATGTTCACTCTTTAATTTCGAATTTTCGAAGGCTTGCTCTTTTAACAAAAATACATTATTTTTTCTGTGTTTTCTTAAAAACAAAGAACAAGCGTTCAAAAATTCGAAATTAAAGTGTGAAAAATTTTAAATAGAGTTCTACATTGCAATTGACTTCCCTTTTGAAAGATTTTTACTGTACATGTTTTGCGTTAAACTTTCTAATTTCTTTAAGTATATTTCAAGGTGCATGATCACACTTCAGGACGAAAATATTAAGTGTGTTCAAATATCAAAATTTATAACTGTTAATGACCTGTAAACAAAGTAAACAGGATGTGATTTTCTTACACAGTCAACGTAAGTCAATATATTTAAAGACAATATTGTTGTTAGTAATTTTACCAAATTAGTAATGCTATAACAATTTTGGCTTTAAATATATTGACTTACGTTGACTGTGTAAAAAATCTTTCTCAATTTTTCGGTGTCTTTTTTGAAACTGATCATTTTATTAACCATGCTCTCTCCCCCTCTCTTCTTCTTGACTGTGTGGGGAGGCTGTTTTTTTCTGAATGTGGCGATTCCTGATATGCATATTTCACCTTTTTTCCAAAAGGGAAGTCAGTTTCAATGTATAACTCTATTTTTTCCCATTCTGACAACATAATATATTTTCGGACATTTTGGTTGTTGCTACATTTGGAAAGAACTTGCTAATATTTATTTCTTTCTCATAAATATTATATTTGCCATTCTGACAACATAATGTTAGTTTTACTGCAAAATGCATAATAAGCAATGGCGTCTGCTCAGATTCATGACGTCATTTCAAGAATTGACGTCATCAGTCTGAAGGTAAATTTTCCCGTGAGGCGCCCCATTTAAAGGTGACCGGTCACTTATCAGGACGAAAATATTAAGTGTGATCAAAGATCAAAATTTATCATTTATCATATAAACTGTACAAAACCTGTAACCAAATACTGTAAGGTGATGTGATACTGAGGATCCAGACAGGGTTCTGTAAAACAAACACAGTATACTTAGAGAAATAAGAAACGCAACTTCTTTAAACATGAAACATTTTTGCTCTATTTACGATTTAATTTCGAATTATCTAACAATTGTTCTTTTTCAACAAAAATACTGATTTTTTTCTGTATTTTTTAAAAGAACAAGCGTCTGAAAATTAACGAAAGAAAATTTTAAATAGAGTTCTAACTGACTGTTAGAAGATTTTTTATTGTAAATTTTTTGTGTTTCTAATTTCTTTAAGTACATTTAAAGGCGCCTAGTCACATTTCAGGACAAAAGTATTAAGTGTGTTCAAATATCAAAATTTATCATATAAGCTGTTAATGACCTGTAAACACAGTAAGCAAGATGTGATTTTCTTACACAGTCAACGTAAGTCAATATATTTCAAGCAAAAATTGTTACAGCATCACTAATGTGGTAGAATTACTCACAACATATCAATAAAATGTACTCAGAAATTTTGGCAAATTTTGGTTCTTTTCAATCATTTGAAAGCATTAGAAAACACCTCTTTGAACCGGATACGATTAAAGTCTTAATACAATTTTAAACTGGACAAGATAAAAGTCTTAATACAATTTTTCATGTTAAAATGGAAAGTTTGGCAAAATTTGCTATTTTTCAATCATTTAAAGACATTATATAGCGGTACAATTAATATTAACCACAACTGAGATATTTAAGTATTCTCACTGTATATAAACCGATTGTATCATCTACCGGATATAGCGCACTGATTGTCACAAAAACATAGTAAACAGTTCAAAAATGAGGAGATTTTGTATTGTAGTGTAATGAGAAATCCAACCGACAAATACATGTTCAACAGGCGATTCTCGAAGCTCTTGTTTTGAAAGATGTTATTACCTTTTAATGCAATAAACTTTTAAAAATCGCTGAAATCACTCACACAAAGTACCGTTTGCACTGTGTGTTGTTATAAACTCAGCGTAAATGTTTATGTTTAAACAGGTTTTGAGAGGTACTCTCATGCTAGCGATGCTAAAACATACCATTTTTATTCTTACAATAATAATAATAATACCATAGCTGATCAATTAAACATCAAAACATTAGACCAAACATGCATGTAGCTTCGACCCAGACTGTATCATTTATTGAACATGTTCACTCAATCATTTGTATGTTTCTAGTGATCTATGTGTATCAGTTATGGCGATTTTTTAAAGATGATTTTAGTATATTTTTCGGATTTACGAACAACGGCTTGATGTAAAAACATGCATTAAAAGTGCTTCGTACAGAGATATGTGATACGTTATGAAATATAAGGGCCTCGGTGCCTTTATATACTGCGGCGACACGAAACAAATGGATCTACCTGACTTCATTAGTTAACACACAGGTCGCTCTGAGAATTACAATTTACAACAAGCGATAATTAATGTCGTACCAAAATGTTTTGGATTTGATAAACATAATCTGAGGTGTTTTAAAAGTAATAGTTTCGGAACTGAAGGTTCACGATTATAAATACATAGGCAGGTAGGCGTGACATACAAATTCTGAGGCAAAGCAAGTTATTTAAATACTGATATTTTAAGCTGATTATAAACCTTTTACTCAATGAACGACCAATGTAGATCATCGTCAGCTGGAACATTCATGTCATGTGATCGGAATATACAAGGGTCACTTGTTTTCAGAAATATTCTAATATATGTAATAGCAAACAGTATACAGCAAAAACGACGTACTACATATCCCATGGAGTAAAGGGTTAAATGGAACTTTAGCAAAGGAACCAATGTCTTGTTTTCCGCCCAAGGATTGACTATCACAAAGGTCTTCCCATGAGAGTCAGGTATGTTCCCATGCTGATTAGAGTTAACGAAATTAACGAATTCGCTTTCTAACATATTCTCATAATGCATTTAAACTAGCCATTAAAACACTGTTTTGACAACTGATTTGTGTAAATTATGTGTATGCAAATAGATCAGTTACAAAACAGTTTATAGTTTATTTTGAGGTTTGTATGACAAATTAAACGGTCGCCCAACTGTGTTGGACCTGACAGTTTAATTTTTGTACGAGCCTCCAAACTAACAATAACCTATAGTCACTATTGTTGTATCATTCTGTTTCATTATTTTAAAGTTCTTTTCTTCGTGTTTTTTGTACGCCATGATATATGATTTCTCCAAATATAACCGATTTGTATAGACAATATCTGTAGACGAACTCCTCCATCTTACCTAAAAGCATACACTTGATAAAATCAACAAATGCGCATCGCCATAAGTGAAACACATTATTGGAAAAATCATTCAACGAAGATCGCACTACATGATACAACACAAATAGGTGTGTTTGCTATAAATGATAGTATGATAATGCTTTAGATGATACAGTCATTACGAATCACACCCCTCAAACATTTTAATAATTTACACTATCTATACATTTAAAGCAATATTGTAGTGTAATAATCTTTATATTAATATCATAGAGTCATATTACTAGTATGTATTCGTGCACCAGAGCGTTTATTTGTAAAGAATAACAGTATTTTGATACAATCATGTGGGTCATTTGCCAGACCTTCTTGTGATTAAATGCAATTTTGCAAGTTTTTATCCCTATATATGCGCCAAACAAATGGTATTACAACCAATAAGGACTATACAAAATATAACGTACTTGGTTTTGTTGAAGGTACTTAAAATGGTCCTAATAATTCCGTTTTCAATGTGTTATTTACGAATTGTTTATATCGCAGCCATGCAATCACCTTACTATATCCGTCATATGATACAATCGGTTTATATACCCTGAACTGTGAACAGGCTGCTTAAACATTTTAACAGCATAGTTTTGTAATGTTTATAGATGTATTTACATATTTCAAACCACTTAACCCTTTCCTCCATAGCTACAACTTTATTGCATAAGCAAACAGTTTAAATCCAAATCAGCTGGCACATAATTATGTGCCATCTGATCAGGATCTCATCTGTTGGCTTTTTGATTCGGTAGGATATTTCATACCAAAATGCGACCAGTGCAGATCCTGATCAGATGACATGGATGTGCCAGCTGATTGCTGGCTGATCTAGATCTACACTAGTCAAGCTTGCGTTAAGTCGTGAAAATGGAGGAAAGGGTTAAGACACAAAGCATGATGGTTAACATTTAAGTCCACAGTGAATCCCCTTTACAAAGACCATCTTTAATGCAAAAATTGTAATCTTAACCATTTACTTCATATATACTTGTTTTAGCAAGTGTAACAAGTGTAAATCAAAATCAGCTGGCACACCAATGCCATCTATCCGTTTTTACATTCCTGTTTAATATTTTTACAAATTAATCTTGCTGTCCCAGTTTGCTGGCAATCTTTACAAGCCTAACAACTTCAACATTCTCAAATAAGGGTGTATACCACCTCCAAGACTGTCTCATTGACAATTCTAACCCCAGGATAACCGTCATCTCATAGAATTCCATGCAAAAAGTAAAGTAAAAATATCCCTTTTAAGCACATAATTCTTGTTTTCATAAGGGTACTGAGCCCAAAAGCAGTTCGCAAAATAGGCTGTCGGACATTGTCAGCTGGGTCCCGCAAAATAGGCTGTCGGACACTGTCAGCTGGGTCCCGCAAAATAGGCTGTCGGACACTGTCAGCTGGGTCCAAGATCATGAAGCTGAGCAAAATAGGCTGTCGGACACTGTCAGCTGGGTCCAAGATCATGAAGCTGAGCAAAATAGGCTGTCGGACATTGTCAGCTGGGTCCCGCAAAATAGGCTGTCGGACACTGTCAGCTGGGTCCCGCAAAATAGGCTGTCGGACACTGTCAGCTGGGCCCCGCAAAATAGGCTGTCCGACACTGTCAGCTGGGTCCAAGATCATGAAGCTGAGCAAAATAGGCTGTCGGACACTGTCAGCTGGGTCCCGCAAAATAGGCTGTCGGACACTGTCAGCTGGGTCCCGCAAAATAGGCTGTCGGACATTGTCAGCTGGGTCCAAGATCATGAAGCTGAGAATGGAGTCCACTCTGAAACTGCCAATCTCCGACTGTTCAATTTGAAAACAAGTCCTTTTTTCAGGCAATCAACTGCGTTTGATGAAGGCTTCTTTGAAAACTCTCGCCCCTGATTGATCAGTTTATAAACAAGTCTTTATTTCAGCCAGTCGGTGACTTGAATTGGAGACTCATCTGAAACCACCTAGCATATGATTGGGCAATTTCAAAACAGTTCTTAATTTCAGCCAATCAGCTCTAAGAATTGAAAACCAGTCTGAAACCATCTAGACTTTGATAGGTCAATTTGAAAACAGGTTTTTGTTTCAACCAATCACATATTTAGGACTGGAAACAAGTCTGAAACTATTAAGCATCTGACTGGTCAATTTCAAAACAGGTCTTATTTCAGCCAATCAGCAGCTTTGGACTCAAGACTGGTTTCCGACCTCATCTCCTACAGAACATCTTCCCCTGCGGTTTCCAGCACAGCACCACTGAAAGCTAGGTCCCAG
Organism: Corbicula japonica; assembly: GCA_038501625.1. Lineage (NCBI taxonomy): Eukaryota > Metazoa > Mollusca > Bivalvia > Venerida > Cyrenidae > Corbicula > Corbicula japonica. The sequence goes on along the minus strand of JAZAYU010001238.1, from coordinate 22,335 downwards.
TAGGATTCTACATTGTGTTTCCTAAATTGTTCCCGAACAAAGGACTCTGTAGGACATACTTTGAACTTCATCTCACCAAAGGCACGAGTCTTCGTGGTACCCTGTAAACAAAGATCAAGCCTTAAGGTTAGACAACAATATGGATTGAGATTAACTTGAGATAAGCTTGAAATTCACGCAATTAGGTCTGGGTCTACAATGTTTGCTTCTACTTGAAAAAATCTTATTTATCAAAAGGTAAAGGATAACAAAGATTCAATTTAAAGTGTTCAGTTTTTCACCCATATGCACCTAATCTTTCTTACTTACTTAAACATAAAACTTGTATTCAGTGGTTATTTAGTCTATACATTATCAAAATTTGAAAACAAACTTGAAATCAGCGAAACTGAGTGTAATCCACTGTTACAAAACCGTGGAATATCACTTTTATTTCACTAAGAAAACTCTTCACCCCGGGAGAATTAACGTGGATAATCTGTTGAAATTATTTAAAATACCAAATTGTGCAGAGAGACTTTGCTTCCTTGTACAATTGCTCTATCACTGCAATCCTGATCAGATTTAACAGATGGTTCAGCTGTCATTAATCTTCATAGTTAGTCCATGTCATTAATGCGTATATATGGAGGAAATAATAATTTAATATTTCACTTTTCATTCTTACCTCCCAAACGAGGACACACTTGTTTTTCCCTTCTGTAACTTCTGTTTCTCCTTCATCTGCAACAAATAAAACCTGAACTAATCCATCAATTATGTTTGAAAGTTTCAAATAGTCACTGATAGTTTGCATTTTTCATGAAACAGCAACTTGCCTATTCCACCAAAATCATTTTTATCAAAATTCTGCTGTTTTATTGTTTTGTTTTGTTTTCAAAATAAATCAGATTGATGTGAACAATGACAAGAAATTATTCCACAGATTGCCCAATCCAAAATCATTACGAGTACTGGTTTCAAACCAGGAAGCAGTCATCAAGCAATTCATGATTTATGTAAGTTGGAATAACTTAAGATTGATACAAGTTGGAATAACTTCTTTCAAAATCAATTTAAAAATAAATAAGTTAAACTACCGTTAAATTAATTTACAACTGTCAATACATTTGAGGCAGGCCATTGTTTCCAGTTAGCCTACACCATTCATTAACAACAAAAACAACATGTTTTGGGATTATTTTTATGATGTAATCAAAATTTGTGACCAAATAACTTTCTATACTATAATATTGAATACGAGAAATGGTGGGTAACTGTACAGTTCTTCCGCATAAAATAACTGCTAAAAATAACAAAATTATAACTAGACACAATTTCCAACAACACTGAACAGAAAGGCTCATTTGTAGTACTGTAGTTACTCTAAGTCTTGGGACAGCGTTAATATTGTGACACCATTATTTTAAAGAAAAATAATTATTTTTTATCATATTTATAATTATTATTGTATTTATTATTTGATATTATTAGAATTGTTCTTTTTTCAGTGCCCTATATTTACAGAAACAGAATGTTTTTATCCCTTCATTTTGGGTCACAAAATATTTTATTTATAATTAATTTTATCTGTCCCAAGACTAAAGGTATTTAAGGTAATAAAGAAAACGAAACAAGTGCCAGGTACCGTCTTTCTTTTTACGCTGTTTATCCTCTTCCCATTTTATTCTGTGCATCATTAAACGTTTAACTTTCTCTGTTGTTTAGGACCTGAAACAAGGAAATTTCAAAATAAACATATTCAAGATCAATGAAGTGTCATAAAATATTAAGATGATAGAATAACATTTATAGCCTAGTCAAACCTTTTCTTAAAATCTACTGTAAATAAACAAAGACCACATGTGGGTAATAAATGCATTTTATTTGGCAAACTGACCGATTTGAGGAAAATATTCACCTGTGAAATGTTCGTGTTTTAACCCTTAGCTTCATATTATAAGCATGTTTACGCCAGTGCGACAAGTTAAGATCAAGATAAGCCTGCAAATCTGTGCCGTCCGATCAAGAATTAAACTGGTCCTTTTTTATCAGAAATAACCTAATAAATGAAAGACAAATAACATAGATCCTGATCAGATGGCACAGTTGTGCTGGCTGGTCTTGATGTACACTGTTTACCAAAGCCATAAAGATGTTTTTATGGAGGAGAGGGTGATGATTAATTTAAATTTGTGTTTACTGGTCTTAAAAAAGGGTTGACTGTAAAGCAATTCATGCGATTCTTAGAGTACCTTTGCAAGAAAGTAGACTTTATGCATCCATAAAAGTAAATTTAATCTAACAAAAGTCACGTTTTCAAAAGTGTATACAGTTGAACCTACCCTTTCAGCCACCTGTATTCAGCAACTATATTTCTGTAACAGCTTGTTAGAAAATGTCCTAAACTGACGTTATTTCTTACCAAAATGCAACCAGTGCAGATTCTGATCAGACGGCTGGGATGTGCAGGCTGATCTGGATTTACACTGGTCGCACCTGCGCGAAATGCGTATTTATGGAGGAAAAGGTTAAAGTAATATGTCACACTGTGTACCATTAGAAATTATGGTTCGTAAGCCTAGGTGAATAAGAATTTCATCGTGGAGGTTGAAAAGCTAGTCTTACTTACCGCCTTCTACTGCTACAATATTACAGTCTTTAAACAACACAACAATGCCTGTCATGTACAACTGTTTGGCATTTGTTTCCACTTTGAATTTCTTTTCCACTCTACTTTGTGGCTGTGTGGGGAGGCTGTATATGCTGGATGTGGCCATTCCTGATATGCATATTTCATTTTTTTTAAGGATTCGTGAGATCATTCTCCCAGAAAAAAGATGAGGAAAATGTGCCAATCATTGACCAATGAATAACATTAAACGATTTATACAAATACACAACATTATTAATGCTGTGATGGGGTGGGCAAACAGTGTAGATTAAGATCAGCCAGTTCACTGTTCTCTTTTATAAGGTTATTTCTGACCAAGAAGCAAACCACAAAATTCTGATATGATAAGACAGCATATTGAAACTGATCACATTATCAACTTTTGCTCTCTTACCTTTTACATTTGTAGTGTAGAGAGGCCGTTCTATGAATCAGGATATTGCAGATACACATGTTTTTTTTATTCTTATAACCAACCAACCTTAGTAACTACCATTTCTTTAAACAGGAAAATGAACTTTAACTTTATAACAATCCTACCTATAAAAAGCGACATGGCCTTAATAACTATCATTTCTTTAAACAGACAAATGAACTTTAACTTTATAACAATCCTACCTATAAACAGAAACAGGGCCTTAATAACTATCATTTCTTTAAACAGAAAAATGAACTTTAACTTTATAACAATCCTACCTATAAACAGAAACAGGGCCTTAATAACTATCATTTCTTTAAACAGAAAAATGAACTTTAATTTTATAACAATCCTACTTATAAACAGAAACATTAACACCTACTTTATAATTATCCTACCTATACACTGAAACATGAACACCGAGTGATGTATCTTCTTTGATTTTGTTAATCTTCTTCTCTTGTCACTGTTCCTTTGTTAATTTCCTGGCTGCATTGGCTTCTTCGTGGGCTCTGAAAAGTAAGTGCTAGTCAGATATTCCATCCATAACTAGAGTTAGACTATAATATATTATATATTATCTCAAATAATAGCTACTGTGAATATAAGTATCTTGCATGAGGAATTTGGGGGATAATTGTTTTTTTACAGTGTAAGGTGAAAATATATCACCGTATTAGTAATGGAAGTTGCATTATTACAAATGATGCCTTATACCTAAACTAGAGTTTACTTAACGTTCTTTCGGAATATTGTGTGCATATGGGTACCAGCTTGGAAAAAAAAAATGGTAATCTGCGGTTTAAAAACTATGGAATACCACTTTTTTTCACCAAGAAAATTCTTACAGTAGTTTATAGGAAAGCATAAAATAAATAGAAATATTTCATGTGCTTGATCTTGAAAAACCATGCCGAGGAACAACTGTTGCTTATGAGGGTAACGTCTTGTCTACAAAAAACTACGATATCCTAATTGTTTGTATCGCACTCATTCATTTGATATCGTGGGAACGAGGTTATTTATATGCATTAAAATAAAAAAAGAAATTTGAATTTGAGCCATTAATGTCAAGGTTCTAATGGAAGATGTAAATGTCTATCTTTTCCTGAACCTTAAGGATCTAAAGGAGATTCTAAAACAAGATGTATCTATCTATTCTCTGAATACTATCTTTAGGTTCTAATAGATGATGTTAATTTCTAATCTTTAGGTTTTAAAGGACGAGATACAGCAAGATGTATCTTTTCTCTGAATACTGATCCTTGGGTTCTTATGGAAGAGTTTAATTTCTTTCTTTGCAGGACATACAAATGTTGAGGTTCTAAAGGGGGTGCTAAACCGAAACGTATTTTTCTTGTAATTCATTCTGAGCTTCCGTTCTGTTTTTTCTTCGTAACTGTTTTCGCTCGGCTGCAGTGAGGTAGACCGGAACTACGGGCTGCTTATATGGTACCGCTGGAAAAATAGAGACATATAGAATAATATACTCCTAAATATAAATTGGTTTAACATAATTTGATTTTTCAGATTTCAATTTTGAAATTTGAGGATCAATTGAAATTTAAATATCAGACAAGCTGACTAGTCTCATTGAAAAAACGTTTGCAAGAGAAAATAATACATTTATCGTTTCTAATGAACATAGGGAATTTTAAGGATGATTCTTATGATAATTATACTTCATGGATTTGTCAAGACCTAAACGAGTCGCTAACTTTTTACTGAATAACATTTATGTTAGATTCGTTACCTCTATTTATAAACAAGTAAAAGGCATCCCAATGGGTACTAATGTGCACCCCTTATTGCTGATCTGTTTTTATACTGTTATGAAAGAGACTTCATGTTTTCTCTTTCTACCGAACATCAAGATGATATTATTATAACTTTTAACAGATGATACTACGGCTTAATTAAGCGAACACTTCAGAAAAGCAAGCAAACTTTCTTGATCTAAATGTATCCATTGAAAATGGTTACGTCACTACTAAAATATATGATAAAGGAGATGATTTTAATTTTAAGATAGTAAATTTTCAGGTTTTAGACGGTGATGTTCCTCGTGCAACATCTTACACCTTCACTTTTCTAGAGATTGCTATGATGTTAATGATTTCATATGAAAGTAATCTCAGAAGAACTTTTAAAACATGGTTATCTGTATCAAAACAAGGTTATCTGTATAAAATGTAGATCCTCTCGGGACATTTAAAAGGATTTTACGGAACATGTTTGTGAGGCTTTCAAAGTTTCTTTTTTAACTATTGGTTATTTTCTATTGTCGAATGTTTCCATTGTCTGTAGTGATTCAAATCTCCTTTTTCTTCTAATTTTTACTTACATCTACATGATAAAGGTCAAGGATTTTGGTTTTATGACCAATCTACAAATTTGAAACCAAGTATAGAACATACAACAAATTTTTGTCAGCTGTTTACAGAGGAAAAATACAAATACCATAAAAATCCTTGTAAACGTTCATGTCTGTGTTACATTTTTTTTATTAATATTAATTATTTTTTGGTTATCAATTACTGTGGTATCATTTAATTTCGCTGGCATGAAATTTCACGCAATCGCCGAAAATGACTGTTTCGCGCGGACATAAATTCGCGCAAATCCAATTTTTAAATTTTTTTTTTAACTTTAACCGATATTTGACTGACCCGTTATCAACACCTATTGTTTATCCGAACGTGCGAGCTAATCATGTGTCAGTTGGCCCCCTGTCAATTACCACTTCCTTTGTTAGTAAATTATCGGACAGGTGTTTATTTGGCGACGCTAATTGACACGGGACCCGTTTGATCGATATTTCTGTACAATTCATAACAAAATTGGTATGTTTAATTGCGTACCCGTTTTATTTTTCGAAGTGTCAATTAACAGGGGGTTATAAATTAAAAATGAACTTTTAAAAACATTCAATCGCTATTTCTTACGACTACACTCTATGAAAGCATTCGACTGCCTAATGCAAAGAGATATTCCAAATGGTGTGAATACTTCACAAGTTGTCACAAGAAACAAGAAGGTCTCAAAATTGTCAAACGGAAACAAACATCATAGGAACCTGAATTTCAATTCAGGTTTCTATGCAAACATGTTACCAGTAGATAACAAAAGAATGAGATGACAACGATACTGTTTTCTAAAATGTGACCTGACCTAAATGCCCGGACTAAATTGTCGTTACAATTTTGAAGTGACATTTAAAATATTTCATAAGAAATTTTACTATAATAACTTATTGTATTTCCTTGAACATTATAATTATTCAATACCTCAAATTTATATTGAATAGCGATAAGTGAAACTAAATACGAAGTGTAGGTCTATTCGAACATTAGCTCGTTTCGGATACGTATACATGAGCAACAAGATGGTTGAATTTTCGCTTAGGTTTTTAATTTGCGCACTGGCCCGAGCACGAAATACGCGAAAATTCAGCCATCGCTTAATATAATGATACCACAGTAGCTGATTTTTTCACAAACAAATTACATTGGGGCATTTATTAGGAGGAGTCAAATGGAAATTTACGGTACTTTAAAAATATGTATGACTGGAAGAAATGACATAACAATACTGAATTTTTACAACCGCAGGGAGAGCTGAATTGAAATAAAACTTTTTGTTTAATAGTGATGCAGTCAGCTTTGTTTTATTTTAATTTGCCACAGATAATGTTACTTAATCCAGGCTGATAAATTGCAATGTACACTGAAAACTTGATTTAACAGATAAACCCAGATACGGAAAATAAAATAAACTTTGAACCCTGTAAGTAGATAATGGTTACAAGTCGAACAATGTAAAATTGGTTTTATAAACATTTCGAAAGTTGCTTGAATTCGGTTTTTTTAAGACTGGTTTTCTCATCAAAATAACTGCAATGGCAGAATCGGCAGATTTAAGTAGATTAGTAATTGGAGCAGCTGATGAAGAGAAGGAAATCTACTGTGATCCTTGCAAGAAAGACGGGAATCTTGAGTCTGCTGAGGGATTTTGTGTGGACTGTTCTGAATATTTTTGTGGACAGTGCTACATCAGTCACAGAAGATTTAAGGCTTTGGAAAACCATGTGTTACAAGGCAAGGACTGTATGCCAGGCCAAGCAAAGTCTACTCGAGGTGTTATTGATGTATGTGTGGAGAAATGCAGCAATCATCCCAGTAAAGTGGTCGAGTTCTTCTGTGGGACATGTAAAGTACTTGGATGTTATGCCTGTATTACAGTTAACCACCGTCAGTGCGAGAAGGTTGTCCATATCCCTGATCTTGTGAAAGAGCCAGGAACCTCTGCAGAGTTTACAAAGTTTGATAAAATACTTGAAAACCTAGCTGAAGAACTAAATAAACACAAAGAAAAGATTTTATCCAATACTGAAACAAACATCCAAATGAAGAAGGTGGCGAAAGAAGTACTGCAAAAGCAAAGAAATGAAAGAAACAAGTTCTTTAATGACCTTGAGAAAAAAATTGAACTCGAAATAGAACACATCCAAAAGGATAACAGTGAAGCAATAAAAGCTGCATCAGACAGGTTGGAGTCCATGGAAAAAGAGTTTAAAGAGATAAAAACAAGCATTGACTCAAAGAAGAATGGACAGAACTGTGAGCTTTTCATTGCCATAAATAAGAACAAGCAAAAAATAGAAACAATAAATGCACAGTTTGACATGTTATCTGATAAAAGGAAAATACAGAGGTACACAGTGCTTCCTTCAAAACAGATTGAAGACATGATGAGAACCGTAACCGAGATCTGCAGACTGACAACAGCCAGATTCCAGGCCGAGATAGACATACGCACCAGTAAAGACAAAGAGACTCCATATATAAGCGGTCTGACCAGTGTGCATGAACACTACTGTGTGGTCACAGACAATAATAACAAGTCAGTAAAGGTGGTTGATACAAGAAATAAGCGTGTAACCTCTGAGATATCTGCTGCTTCATATATGGACTGTATTTATGGACTGACCAAAGTGAACGATGACTGTGTGGCTGTATCAGTTAGACATGAGATAATATTCTTCTCTGTGTCAAGTTATGGTAAGATTACGAGATCTTCTTGGCAGTCTACTATTAATTCATATGATGTCTGCTGGGATTTAGAATATTGCAATAACAATATCTATCTATGCCAGGTCAATCAAATTCGAATTTGCAACATCACCGGACAAGAAATAAACAAAATCAAGCATGATTCTGCTGGCGCTGCTATGTTTGGATACATATGGGGTATTTCTCTAAGCCCAGATGGTCAAACTATCTACGTTTCTGACAGGGATAAAAACTCGTTAACCAGTGTGACCAAGTATTGCAGTGTCACGGCTGTCTATAAGGACGAGGACCTGAAGAAACCAGAGGGTATTACTGTGGACAGAGACGGTTATGTTTATGTATACAGCACTGACACAAGAAATATTCATCAGCTGACAGCGGACCTCAGCAAGGCCCAGATCATCATAGAAGATGTGAGTGGGAGAGCAATTACCTTCTCCAGGGCAAAGAACAAACTGTACGTTAGTACCAGTGATAATCAATGCATCAATGTGTATGACCTGATAACTACCTAATCATCAGCTGACAGAAGAGCTCAGCAAGGTGCAGATCATCATAGAAGATGTGAGTGGGGGCGATATTAGCTTTTCAGTCACAGAGAACAAACTGTACCTTTGTTATGGTAAATGTGTTAGTGTGTATGACGTGATGAATCGCTAAATAATGAGAACATGTTTCTTCGAATTCCGCGAAAGAATGGTTAGAACATTTACAGAGGACAACTATTAGTATTATTTCAGAAATAAACACACATATAGTCTTAATATAAGAATACATTCAATAGTGAGGCATTCTTAAAGTTCTTAAAATCAACACAATTATTCTGATGCTGGCTTAGTATCGATGACGATCAATGCATTTATGTGTATGACCTGATGATTATCTAGATCAGTGAAAGCATACAGACAAAAAGAAGAAACAATGAAATCCTCTTTCGTGGTAGTCTAATTTACAAAAGACAACTATAAGTAACATTTCAACTATAATTTGGTGTTCCGCGGGAAACAAGTGTCACCTGAAATGTGGGTCTTTTCTTAATCATACATGTAGATAATCAAAAGAGGATACAACATGAGTAATCATATTATACTGAAATTATTAAACGAGCCGTATAAATCGATATAAAACGAGGCTTTTGCCGAGTTTTATATCGATTTTAAATACGATTCTCATAATTTCAGTATAAAAAACACAAATGATGTTTTCTATTTATCACATACCCTGAAAAACAAGCAAAATACATTAATTGCCCCTTTCTATCGTCTATAAGAGCGAAATTAAAACGTCTGGAATTCGGTCGTATCGAGTAATGCATTAGCTAGTCCACAAAGAATTTATCCTACCGTTTTCCCATTTGCCAAAATAAGTAAAAAAAAAATAAATTTAACTGCGCTAGAGTCTAGATAAAAGATTCTACCAGTTACATGTATAGACTTCTGAAATTGTGTTTAATTAAATTAATCGATCTACTGTATGACGTCATTTTTGTAAACTTTCATAGCGGCATATGACCACATTAAAATTTGCTGGATGTAAACTCTTAATTTGGATTGAAAATGTGTTTCTATTGTTTGTTGTTTTGTTTTTGGTTCGGGGATGTTGTAAGATCACACTGACGATGTTCTGAAAACGATGTCAGCATCTGGGTCATTTTGTTTTCGATTTAAACGAAATGAAAATGACTTGGTTGCTGTTGTTGAATTTTATAATAGACTTTCGGCGTATTGCTATCTTACGGAGTAAACAAGATGTCAGACAGTTATATTTTCTTGGATATTATCAATATAAAGGATGTTTAAGGTCCTTATAGAAGTTGATTGCTTACCTGAAGTGGTCAGATGGCAGAAGTAAGTAATTTTCATAAATTTGTTTTGATCGCTGATAACGCGGATGAATAGTGATTCGGCTACGATATATAACTACTGTAGTTGTATATCGAAAATATATACACTCCCAATCCGGATGGTATGTGATAAAAAGATGTATTTTAAATTGCATTGCAACACTACACTTGATTTTCGTGTTCTGCGGAACACTAGCTTGTAGAAAGTTGATATGTGGGCCTATGTTTTAACATTCATGATAAAAATATGTAATTCAAGTTGTTATAATACTACAATATTACTACAAATTTACTGATTATATTTTATAATTTATACCTTTACTGATCACTGCTGATAATAATACGATACAAAATTACAAAATTATAATTGACCAGGTATTATCTTTATTTTATATTCCAGTTAAAGTCAAAATTAAGATTCAGGTTAAAAACATTTCAAAAGAGCATGACTCAAAACAGGAATAGCTGCATTAAAAAGATAACATATATCAAGAATTGTGTCAAAAGAACAAATACATTTTAAGTTATAATGAATATTGTTTTAGGTTAAAGATATTTGAAACAGGCAGAAATAAAAGAAGTTGTGATTAACTTCTTTAATCTCTGCCCCTTTTCAATAACTTTATGAGATGTCACCCTCGGACAATAGGGTCGTATAATGTCTACCTGCTATCGCGAGCAGCACGATGAAACCTTTCGTGCAGACTTTTTATGAGTTATAATGAACATTATAAACAGTGCGTCAATATTTCTTATACAAACATGTATGTAAAGTTAACTTTACCGTGTCCTGTCGAGTAGCAATTATACAACATCCTTGTTTATTTGCGTTTGTATGTGTTTTTTTATGTTTTGTTATGCTATTTCAGTTAGTTATCTTGCTTATATAATCAACAAAAATAAAAAGTATCCACTTTCCTATCTTAAATTTTGTAAAACTTGGAAACGTACACTGAGAATTCTGTACGTGAACAACTTTGCATTTCTGTTATCATTGCAAGGAGACAAAGTGTTCTTGAAAATATGCAGCCACAACTGAGTTATCTTTCCCTTTGTTGTAATGAGGGTTCCAGGAAGAAGTCAGTGATTCTTTAAAGTATTCACATTAGTTTAAATAAAATCAATCTTTCCACATCTTGTGATCAATAAAATCACAAAACATTCATCAATAAAACAACTAGTCCTCAATAAAATACGTTAGAAATACCAACCATTTTCAATTACCTCCCTTTAAATTGAATATGTAGTGTTTTGTTATCCATTATCAATTGTTATTCGACTGGCCGTTGCTTAGGTCTTTGTGTGGAAGACAATGTTTATGACAATTAAAATTAAAAACAACTGATATTAACCAATTAATCACCATTCAAAGCGCTCCTGATTAAAGGAAAATATGTTAATGAAAATATAAGCATAAAAATGGATACGTTTTTATTTGTGTTCAGTATAATTATTATTTACTGAATAAATTCTCATAATTATCATAATAAAGGTGTACCTACGGAGTAATGAGTTAAGGTTATCTGTTTTCTTTTATCACAGTTATCTGTCAAAGGGGGTTTCCGAAATATGATAAAGACTCCAATCTGTAGATTGGCTTTTAAATTCCCTCTTCAGGTTAGACTGCACTAATACATTCCTCATTGACTCATAGTATATCTTCATCTCCTATTCTTAATTAGCTATTGGGTCAAGGCCTTAAAATATTACTTTAAAATTTGCGAATAAAACTAGAGACATCGTAAAACCACAAAAACGTATAGCGTAACCAGTACGTAAACTCTCGCGTCATGCCCTGGAATACCACCACCCTCAGCCATGCGCCACTTTCGGTTGCACATTGTCGAAAATATTACCCATTTTTAAAGATAAAATTGTTTTCATACACTCCAAATAAAAATGCAAATGTTTCGTTTCAACTTCTTCTAAACACTGTGCATTTTCACATAGGCATTTTCACATAGCTATTAAATATTTTTTATTCTGCTTTTGAATTTTCAACTAATCACAGAATTACTTTATCTAATGGTCCGCACAAACCCTCGACAACATTGACTGGTTCCCAAGCCACCTGAATTACTGTTGTGTTACCTTGTTTCCATGACATAATATGTTGATAATTCACACACACCCAAAATGGCGGCGGTGAAGACCAAACAACAAAGTAAACTAGAATTTGGTGTTCCGTGGAACACCATTAATCATGTACTGCCTGTTTGCAAAAAGTTGAAATTCGGGCTTATCGTTTATCATATATGATAAAAAGATGTTCAAGTTGCATTGCGGTACTACACAATTACTGATTAAATTATAATGGATCAGTTATTATTTTTGTTTTATATTCCAATTAATATAAGCTTATATTAAGTTACACGTTAAAAACAAAACAAAAGAGCATAAATAAAGAAAAAAAAGATAGACAGTGGAATGCTTATGCCGCCATCGGGTACTTTCTCAGAAAAATAATCAAGGACAAAAAGGCGCCAAACTGCATCAAATATGATCTTGACCTAACGAATTTGACATTATCATCACCGTGTTGTCAATAGCAACATCATTTTAAAGTTTAATGAAGAAATATTAAGAAATGGCCAAGTTATAGTCAAAGTTTTCATGTCAAAATCAAAGTACAAAAACGAGAATTACTCCATCAAATGTGACCTTGGACTAAAGAATTTATTATCGTCATGACCGTGTAGTCATAAGCAATATAATTTGAATGTTGATGAAGAAATTTACGAAAGGGTAGTTATAGCTAAACGTTAAGTTTTCGTGACGGACGGACTGACCTACAGACGGAGACACAGACGGACAAAGCGATCCCCATATATAGCCGTTTATTCGAAATGGAGGCACAATAAAACTTCATTTAAACAGATAACGTATATTTAAGTGTTTGTTTTTTTGTGGGTTTTTTTTGTTGTTTTTTTTTTTCAAAAATACAAGTAACTTTCAAGTTATAAGCAATTAAGTTTCAGGTTAAAGTTATTTGAAAGAGGGATAAATAAAAAGGTTTATAATTCCTGGTGTCAAAGATGGCTTTATTGTTCCCCGTGCAACTTCTTACGGGGTTTATATCTCACAGCTTGTTCGCTTTTCAAGAGCTTGCAACGATGTGAATGATTTCAATAAACGTAATCTTTGCATTACAGAAAAAACGTTTAAAACAAGGTTATCGTTATCACAAATTAAGGAAAACCTTTTGCAAGTTTTATCGCCGATATCCAAATCTAATTCATAAATACAGCTGCAGTTTAAAATCACTATTGCAACAAGGAATTTCACAGCCAGTTTTTATGGAGATTTAATTTATAAACTTAAGAAGATAAAAGGCGATGTTAATTTCTCCCGGTTATTCGTAAAAACCATCTGTAAATTTAAAAAGAAAGGTTACCAACATGATATTGTACAGCGCTCTGCAGGCCTGGTGATTAACCCATCTACAGTTGATCATTATGCTTACCTCTTTGGTTGCACGACGGTGGCAGGGGTGTAAGAGTTTATGAAAGTTTATGGGGAAATCTTTTCTTAAAAGAACCTAAAAGCTCGATTTGTTTCTTTTATCCCTGTCATCGTGTTCTTGCTGATTTTACTCCAGGTGCTCTGGTCTCGGAAAGATCATTCAGTACCCGCCCTTTGGCTTTGCAATGCTATTAAATTCTTATGTTTATATGTTTGTATGCTTTTGCATGCAACATTGTTGAGCTGATGGGTGGGTTGGAGTTATTTCACCAAGACAATTTGTACTTGTTTTGTGATACGAGAACCTGTTGGGGCAAGTGTGAGGTTGGTGCACCCTAGAACCTGGTTTAAACCCCCAGTGGCAATTTGTTTTGCCACTGACCGTTCCAAGGCGGTATCCCCAAAGGTTCTCTTGTTTATTAATTGTTTGTGGCGTCCTATTTGAATTGACATACATATATAAAACATGCGCTCTCTCTATCTTCCTCTCTTCTTTTTCACTGCCTGGGGAGGCTGTGTTTTTTAGTGTGGCGATTCCTGATATGCATATGTTGCTTTTTTATCCTAATGACATACATTCAAATATTAAGTAAACATGATGTTTTACTCCGCAGAATTTTCCATAGAAATCTTAAGATTTGGCAAGTGTGCGGACATTTTATCTTCTTTATTCTACCATGTCGGTAACATGTAAATATTTATTGGATGCGAGTAAAACTAATGGCTTATTGAGTATGGCTGACGATTTTATAAAATAAAGCGATGTTTATAATAAAATGAAAACGACGTATATTACAACATGTTCGGCCATTTACCGTAATAAAATGTAGCTAGAGAAATATATGCACTCATGGCAATGTTAGGTATTCGAAAAGTTAAAGCCAGAAGCAATAATTATAGTTACTTTCAAATTGATGATTAGAGATACTTTAGTTTAATTGAAAAAAAAAGAATTATGTCTCCACAAAATTATGCCAATCAAGTTTTCGCACCTCAATATGTCACCATCTATTTTCTAAGCAGAATGGGAAATGCGAATAATGTGTAAATTTGAAATGTATATAGGGACAATAAACAAAAACAGGGCGGTGTTCAAAGTTCGATTTTCTAGTTATTAAACAGAAAAATAATTAAAATCCAGGACTGAGAAAAGAAATCTACGAATGATTAGAGTAAATGTTAGTTTTAAACATATGTTTTGGCGAAATAAAAAAAAAATAAATAAGAACGCTAAACCGGCGCCGAATAAAACAGTGATACTTTGCTAAATTCATCCGTTTACCTCCAATTTAGAGAGATCGTGTAACATAAAATATTATCACGAAGTAAACATACTTGAGATGCTCATATATTTGGCAAATTAACAGTAAATTGTATATGTTGTAACCCACATTGTCTTTGTTTTCATATAAGACTTCCTGATTCAAAGTGTTCCACGTCTTCATTTTACGCGTTTCACAGTCAAATCTTGTCGACCACACTATTTTAAGCCTGTACTATCCGGATCTTCATAAAAGTCGATTTATTATCCTGTTCGAGCTAAAGTTAAACGGTGCATAACACCAAATGGAGTGAAACAGGAGTTTTTATTAGAGTTGTCACTGATGGCTTTGTTCATGAAGATTACTTAACCGAAGTATTATTATTATATATAAGTGAACAGGACTTTCAAAGTTACAGGCAATACTATTTTTCAATATGTTTTTTTATTTTGAATAAAAACTGGTTCAGCTTGGTCCGGCATTGCCTTATTATGATTATTAAATATCATTGTGTCAGGTTTCCTTTTTGCTGAGTGTATGTATATATCCAGATGATTGTTAAACACACTGCACGGTACAGCTGTAGGTTTTGGTGACAAAATTTGTTGGGTGGGTTGGAGTTATTTCACGAAGACAACTTGTACTTGTTTGGGAACGTGACTGGTATTTCTCTGAGCCCGGATGGTCAAACTATCTATGTTACTGACTGGAATAAAACACATTTATCAGTGGCCCTGGATGGCAGTGTCAATGCTGGTTTATACGAACCAGGACCTGAAGGGACCAACTGGCATTACTGTGGACAAAGACAGTTATGTTTATGTATACAACAGTGGCACAGGGAGTATCCAATAGCTGACAGCAGACCTCAGCAGGGTCCAGATCATCATAAAAGATATGAGTGGGAGAGCAATTACCTTCTCCAGAGCAGATAACAAACTGTATATTAGTAGAACTGATGATCAATTCATCAATGTGTATGACCTGATAACTACCTAATCATCAGCTGACAGAAGATCTCAGCAAGGTGCAGATCATCATAGAAGATGTGCGTGGAAGCGATATTAGCTTCTCCGGGACGAGACAGAGAACAAACTGTACCTTAATGATCGTAAATATGTAAGTGTGTATGCCGTGATGAAACACTAAGTGATGTCAAATGATGTTTTTAATTCCGTGAAAGAATGATTAGAAGAAACGAGGATGGCTTACAAAGGACAACTATTAATTGTTGTTTTTTTTTAATAAACACAGCTGTAGTCTTAAACTAATAACAAATTTAATAGTGTGGTCGTCTTCCATCTTAGTGTCCTTAAATTCAACAAAGTTATTCTCCTGCTGGCGTAGTACCGGTGGCGATCAATGCATCAATATGTATCATCTGATAACTAAATAAATCAGTAAAAGTGGACTGACAAGAAGAAACAACGAAAACCTCTTTACCGGTGGTCTATTTAACTAAAAACAACTGCATGTGTTAGTAGCATCCAACCTAGAATTTGGTGTTACATGGAGTTCATGTGTCACCTGCTTGCAAAATGTTGTAATGTGGGACTATTTTTATCATAAAGGTACATGTTATTCATGTTGCATTGCAATAGTGCACTTGATTTTGGTGTTCTGCGAAACATATGTCGCTCGCTTGCAGAATGTTAAAATATATCGGCCTTTGTTTTAACATAATAACATGATAAAAATATGTTATTCCTATAATATTTAAAAATTATTTATTATAATTATACTTCTACAGCTAATACGGATACAAACGTATAATTGATCATGTATTATCTTTATTTAATTTTCCAGTTATAGGCAAAATTATGTTTCAGGTTAAAATCATTTCAAAGTAGCATTACTTAAAACAGTTAAAGCTGCATTAAACGGATGACATATATCTAGTATTGTGCCAAAAGAACATGTACCTTCTAAATTATAAACAATAAAGTTTCAGGTAAAAAATATTTGAAAATTGCAGTTCATTATTTGTTTTACTGCTGCCTGGAGTCAGTTACTTATGGAGTTATCATTCTTGGACAATGGGATCCACATAATGTCTACCTGTTATCACAAGCGGCTCAAAAAGTGCACTTTTTAAGCATTTCGTGCAGACATTTTATGAGAACTAGTGTACTTAAAAAAACAGAACGTCAATATTGTTTAAACATATGTAAAATTTACCTTGTCCTGTCGTGTTGCATTTATACAACATCATTGTTTTTTTTCTTCTTTTAT
This sequence comes from Corbicula japonica, assembly GCA_038501625.1. Classification (NCBI taxonomy): domain Eukaryota; kingdom Metazoa; phylum Mollusca; class Bivalvia; order Venerida; family Cyrenidae; genus Corbicula; species Corbicula japonica. Next base: position 5,393 of record JAZAYU010001238.1, on the reverse strand, counting down.
TTTTTGTTATGCTATCTAAGGTTGTTAGTTTGCTTATAATTATTATCTCCTGATTGAATTTTCATAATTAACGCTTTGGGTATCTAAATCGTTGTAATGCATCGCCCTTAGCTATGCTCGATGTATACTGAGCCATGAATAAAACTTGACAAAATAACATGGAAAACTGCTATTAAATGATATCAAATGTCTGGAGGAATGTGATTACCAATATGTTTATCTTGGAACTTGTCGGTTCGGTATCTATCAGAAAAAAAGAGAAAACATGTTTTTTTGTGTGCCAGATTATGTAACATTGTGTCCGTTTTTTAATTCAAAGGGTGGTAATTTACAAAAATTTATATTTGAGAAATTTTATCGTACTTCTTTGCATCAGTAGACTTTAACGTGTAGGCTTTTCCTTCTGTACATGTTTAATCATCACATAAACAAGCTCATTCTAAAATGAGAATATTTCTGTAAGGCGGCGAGGACAGTAATATGCATTTCGATTACTTCACATGAACAGCCTCAATCAAACCCAGCCTGCAATATTTTGAAATGTGTTCTGCAGATTTTACGTAGGTTCTCATTTTCAATCAGTTCTGTAATCAAATACGCCCTTTAAAACTCGTTGGGCACGATATTTATATTTAAGTTTGTAAATATTGAACTAAATTCTAGACTAGGTGGCGTAGCCATTAAAATGCAATTTCATTTCTTTTCATGAACAGGCTAAATGAAACCGAGCCTGCAATAGGTTCATATTTGTCGTGTTCGTTGGCTTTCATATTTCCTTTTCCATCTACTTCTTTTTCATCTACTTCTTTTCCATCTACTTCTTTTCCATCTACTTCTTTTCCATCTACTTCTTTACCATCTACTTCTTTTCCATCTACTTCTTTTCCATCTACTTCTTTTCCATCTACTTCTTTTCCATCTACTTCTTTTCCATATACTTCATTTCCATCTACTTCTTTTCCATCTACTTCTTTTCCATCTACTTCTTTTCCATCTACTTCTTACTTGAAAATAAAACGGTTCAATCTTTGAAATACCACAAAATGTTATGGAATAAATGTCATCTTTGTTTTTCGAAAACACTCAAAACAACGTATTCTCTCTCTATATATATCATTTTTAACCGATGAAAATGAAAACCTAGATTGTTACAGACTTCAAAATGATATTGAACAATTTTGAGTAAACATTTACTTTTTACAATGTAATAAATAAGAAAACTCAGTCTAACCTTAGGTCTAACCTTAGGTCATATCTATCCCGACCTACATCACCGAATAATTTTGTTCTTAAAATGTTTACTAGGGCATTCAGGATGCACGAATAGGTCACAGAGGGCCCGTTTCATAAAGCGTCGTACGATGGATCTTCCGAGTACACAACGGCGGATAACTCTAAATCGCTCAAGATATCTGTCAGTTATGGCAAATATTCTCATTGTCTGACTACATGCAAAATGCAAGGTAAATTTACGTAGCACTCACTACCGAGTTCTCTAAAAATTTGATTTGTTATTGATGTACATAAATTGTATCATTTTAACAGGGGCTTAACGTATGATTTGCGTATTAAACTGTATATTTTAACCCCACCCATCCTAAAACAAACTTAGAATAAACTTCGAAAACTTATAATCATATTGCAGGTCGTGTGATAAAAGAGGTCATTATTGTGGCGAGTTATTATTCAGTTATAGCTGTGGCCGTTCTCCCAACTGCAAGCTTGGAGTGTCAGGCTTGGCTAAAATATCAAGGACTTCACACCAAGTTCATGACAACAGGCCTACTAATGGCAGCTGGAGTGGAATTATGTATATGTAGCTAATATATGAGGTATAGTTATACGTCTTTATTGACTTATAGACTTCTTTTTCATGACAGCATATATAAGTTTTGTAACATAGCTACACAGGATTGTTTGAATAACATGTTCAGCATCTTTGGAAATAAGATGGATATTATAATTTAATGTTTTATAAATCATTAAATGCTGAACATGATTGAGAGTTTTACTACCCTATTTCTCTTTCACTATATTTCATATTTCTGACAGTAGGTGACAGTATTGTTAATTCCTTCATTTAATGTCTTTGATTATATTACCAAAACTTATTTGCACTTTCATCATTTTCAGGAACAGAGATGCTATTTGCAGATTCAGAGAAAAGAAAATGTCAGTGCATCACAAAGAAGAATGAACATTGCAACCTGCAGCTATCAAAGTAGAATCAACTGTAACATCCTTCACATGCATTTGACAAAAGCAGCAGTGAATGATCATCAAACTCTTACATAAATCAACAATTGTCAAAACACATAACAATATGTAAACAGTTGATTATTGATATTATATAATGACAGTTATTTATGACTCCATTTTCATAGCAAAAAATACCTACTGTAGAAGATTTGGTTTAGTAATAAATATGTTCAGCAGTAAATATTTTGTATTACTTTGAATGACAAATATGAACAGCTTAACCTTGTTTTCATCTAATATTTATTGAACTACCCCACCTGAACCACTCTGGCTAAAGTAAAACCAAAGTAAACAAATTGCCAGTTTAGTGCAAAACAGTTAAACTGCCTTCTTTATTCATATACAGCTACAACTGTTTTGCACTGTACAATATTAAGTAAGGTTTTTTTTCTACATCATTGTTCTTTTTTTTCTATTTCTGTCTCAGAATAAATGCTACCATCAAAAGATGTCAGAACAAAACATACTAAAAATAAATTATATCTAAAAGACCAGAAATTTAACAAAAAGATGTTTGTTCATGTTTACAAAATAGTGTTAATTACTGATAAACATATTGCACCTAATGAACCAATTTCAGTTTAAAGAAGATACATGTATTAACCATAGGATATTGCTGTCATCAGCACCATCTAATCCGGGTACACATTTGCCTTCTGATCAGGATGTACACTTGCCATCTGATCTGAATATTCACTTTGCATTTTGTGATACATTGGGTTATTTCTGAACAATAAGTGAACAGTGTAGACCCTCATCAGATGGCACAAATTTACAAGATGATCTGGATATACACTGTTTGCATATATGCAATAAACCCATAAAGATATTGAGGGAGTAAACAGTCAATTGTCATGAAATTTAAAAGACTGCATTCTGGCTTTTACATTGTTTAGATTTCCTAATTTCAAATACCAGTTTGGAAGGCTTTTAGTCAAGTTCAACTAAGATCATATTACATGTTATGAGTTATGCTCTCAACAATTGATGTTAAGACATATAAAAAGTATGAAACCCATTTCTGTTATAGAATACTGGTATGAAACTAAATAGGTGTTCAGTTGAACACATGTCGCCCTCTGGTACAATGTCGGAAAAAATGCTAGTACAAAAAGGGGCATAACTCCATCTTGACTGAAACAACATGTCATCATTATGAGTGTTGTCTTGAGCAATATAATTTGAAAGTTTCATGAAGAAATATTGAGAAATGGCAAAATTATGGCCAACATTAAATTTTCATGTCAAAATACAAGTACAAAGAGGGACATAACTCCAACAAATGTGACCTAGACCTAAAGAAGGGGCATAACTCTAGCTTGACTATGTTATAATGATGAGCATGTTGTCATGAGCAATATAATTTAAAAGTTTGAAGAAATATGAAGAAATGGCAAAGTAAAGAAAGGGGCATAACCCCATCAAATGTGACCTTGATTGAAACATATAGCATCATAATGAGCAAGTTGTCATAAGCAATATAATTTGAAAGTTTCATGAACAAGTATTGAAAAATGGCAAATTTAATGTACAAAAAGGGGCATAACTCCATCAAATGTGAGTGTGTTGTTATAAGCAGTAGAATTTGAAAGTACTAAATGAAGTATTAAGAAACAGCAAAGTTATAGCCAATGTTAAGTTTTTGTGATGGACAGACAGACGGACTGATGGACAAAGCGATCCCTATGTGTCGCTTTTTCTTCGAAAGGCAACAACAAAAATAGCATTTGACAGAAAATCATGTATCGTTCAGACTTATCAGGCATATATGTCACCTGGTTACAGTTAATAGAGAAACCAAATAGCTATATACTGTGTATCACTTTATTTGTCTAGAAATTCAATTTGAACTTGTTTTAATAATTCTTTATTTCTAAGTAACATTTTACAATAAAATACAGTCATCCATATCAAGGGGTATGTTTTAACTGTCTGTTTCTAGCTGCTCTTTCCTTCTCATCATTCATAAATCTGAAAATGAAAACATTTTAATTGAAGATCATATGGAAATACATGTCGATACATGTAAGTCAGTCTTCAAATTATATTCACTTCAGTTTGAAGATAATCCAATACTGATAAAAATCCACATTAACAAGTAAATGATGAGAGGAAAATTATTTCAAATAACCCTGTTAATTCCTCAATGTACCATATATATTAAACTGAAAAGGAGAATAACTATAAAATATTTTTGGAAGAGGATAAAAGTTGCAGTAGGCTTTTATAGATAAACATTTAAAAATACATGATAAATTTCAAAACCCATTTACTATACAAATTATAATCAAACACTTGCCTTAGCAATTTAAGGTTGTTAAAACAAAGATAAATCATTAAGCTCAGGGCTATTCCAAATAGTGAAATACATGTGGCTTTATTATTATTGCTAACATTTTATGAAGCAAATGGCAACTTTTGGGATATCACTCTGTAACACATTAACACATTTCTACAAACTTAGTATACAAGTTAAATAAATACATGCAACACATTTGAGATTTTTCATGTATAAAATTCATTATATTAAAGGAATGACACTAACCCAAATAGTATGTATACTGAAATTTAACCCTTGCAATCTGGCTGTTATTCACAGATGGGCAGTGTAGATCAAGATCAGCCAATACATATATACAAGTCATATGAGCAGGATTTGCTTTGTTTGCTGTTTAATTCATTAGGTTATTTCTAATTATAATAACTTTGTATTTATTAACATCATAAGCACTCCAGAAGCAAAGACCGGAGCGTTTTGACTGGATCGGAATCGTTTTGAGCATTTGGATCGCTTGGAGTGAAAAGACCGGAGCGTTTTGACCGGATCGGATCAGATCGCTTCTATTTGCAGTAGTTTAGTTATGTTTAGGAATCGGAATCGGAAGAATCAGTTTGAGCGTAAAGATAGTTTGGAGCGCAATGTCTTGCGTTATAGTTAATGACCAATGAAAATCGGGAGCGGAAAGATCGGAATTGGAAGAATCGGTTTGAGCTTAAAGATCGTTTCGAGGGCTTAGTGCGAAACTATTCTATCTGACATTTTTTCCAAAAATCATGTTTTTGCAGAAAAGGATACACCAAGACATGACACATGTCATGTAAAAAGTATTAAATGATTTTCTAAAAAATTACTT